>JAOEHV020452735.1:0-10218 GCA_025447995.2 Isaurus tuberculatus | reverse complement strand
AAGGTTCTTTGTTTCAACAAAGAACCTTATTTCCCATGAGGACTGTATTGGGAAAACATTGAGGCAGTCCGAGGAGGTCAGTTGAGTAGAAGCAAATGCAGCGGAACACAAAAACACGTTGAAACATGCACACAAACTTAGGTCAAGAAAACGGTGCTGCTCTAGGTGGCTTATCTCAGAATTGCGGAAAATAGGTTATTTAAATCTCAGCATGAGTTCTGTTCCAACACGTTTGTAAGTTTATCAGTTCTTATAAAACAAAACAAAATTAAAACCAAAAACAGATCTTGAACAAAATCAACAAACAAAAAACCTATAAAAGTATTTTTCTGTAAAATGGTCAGCAAAAAGCTCATGATTTGGCGATGTAAATAGTTCCTTTGTTTTTTAAGTTGTTCGTATTCGTGGCTACAAATTTACTCACGTGCGGGCTGACATGCAAAACCGGAAAAAAAATGTAAGTGTTTACACTGAACTACACGTTTGTAAATACAAAATTTCAACACCACTGACTCTAATCAATGATTTTTCCCTTTAATTGTTCTTTTATAAGACTCGCAAAAGAAAACAAAATTTCCTCGCCGAAAAGAGTTGCATGTATTCCTTGATTTCTACAAGTTTTGCTTTCTTTATTTGTCAGTGTAAATGTATTTGGAGTTAATCAAAACGTTACGCTAAAAGCTAAATGCAATTTTTACATAAAATATGTTTTACAGCTCATTTCACACCCCCTTTTTTCGTGTTTATATGTTTATATTTTCTATAACAAAGTACTTCACGCACGTACGAATTAGTGCCTTATGAATATAATGCAGAATATATACACTCTTTTTTTTTATAAGAACGTCTTATTTTTGGACCGAAGCTGAATGTTCTTAAATATTTTGGGGATTTTAGCCTCAGGTGTTCTTAAAAATGTTCTTAAGTTTGTTAGTGGTTTTAAGTTCGCTAAAGTTTTGTAAAACACAATTATGACTTTTTTATCGTGTTTAGTTTATGAAACAAAATTTAGTCACTGGCTGCTGTCCAGACACTGTATGGCTTCGATATTTGATATACAGAAAGAGAAAATAATAAGTCCTGGAAATTGTTGTCGTAAAATTTTCATGTATTTTATTCTAGTTGCAAACAATGTTGCACTATCGACTATTTGCAGATTCCAAGATTTTGTGCTGTAATGTAACAAAATAAAGTTCGAGGCCATTCCTCAGCCTCGGGTGTGGCTTAGCATGTTCTTAAATTCTGGCCGATTTTCGGGCTGACGTTCTTATAAAAAAGGTTCTTATAAAAAAAAAGAGTGTATAACGAGTAATTTTTTGCCTCCTTAGCAAACATGCTATAATTTGTAGATAGTTTAAAACGGTTTTGCAAAAAATACTTTATGTAAAAATTTATGGCTTGTGAATAAGATGATTTTCCTTTGACGTCATGCATGTTTTGCAAAGAACGGCTTGATTTAAAAAAGAATGTTGAAAATGACGTCATGCAAGAAATGCGAGATCTTGTCTGTGCATGTTTTACCTCGCACGTGACCTCATGTTCCAGTTGAGATTTGATACAGTTAATGGACCTTGAATAAATAGAAACTCTTCTGATCAACAACAAAATCCGTGCCGGAGTGTTAACACTCTCACAATATTTTTTAAACATTATGTAAGTGCATTGGTAAGTAGCTAAAACGCACGATTTATATAATTGACTAAGTGGCATTTATATAATTTAAAATTACAGTCTTCATGTTAAACCACACACTTAAACAAGATTTTCAAATGTGCTTTTTGTTATTTCCTTATGGGAAAAGCTCCAACAATTAATTACGAACGCGGAAGAAGGAAAACAAAATTTCATTGCAAGCTTAAATTTACTAACTCTTTATGGAGTGTGTTTGAAAAGATTTGGATGATTAAAGAAATTAGATGAAATTGAAGTCTTCTTTTTTTGTTTCTTTCATATTTATTATTATTATTATTATTATTATTATTATTATTATTAATATTAATATCATTATTATTATTATTATTATCAATAATGCTATAATTATCATTATTTTATTATTCTTTTATCATTTTTATTTGGTTTAAAAGTAAATGCAAAAATAATCCTGTTAACAATATAAAATAGTGATGTAATTGTCAAGAAAATAAAGATATAATAAGGAAAAATAAAGATATAATAAGGAAAAATAAAGATATAAAAGGAAAACTAAAAATCCCCATGTTCTTTCCTTCCAAATATTCCGAGCGTTTACGAAACAAGTGGATGAAGCTAGCTAAAACGGATGTAGAGACGCAGTGATATTCCTCTCACCGAAGACATTATTGCTTTAAGTGTTAACATCGGTGTTTTTTTAAAACAACAATGATCAAAATTAGCGCAAGGGTAAAGGTCTCCGAATCATTCGATACGGAAGTTTATCTTTTTATAATTTTAATTTCAAAAAACAACTAAATTTGAGTATTCCTTGTAACATGATAAATCATTGATTTTTATCTGCTCAGTTTAAACCAGTACCTGGTGATCTATCCTAGTTTCCTCAGCCCAAATATATTTTGGAAATGATTTGTATGTATCTATTGTATATTTTTGATTGTTTTGATGACAACCTGCATTCATGTAGAAGCAGAGACGCGAAACACGTGCGTTTTAACAGTGTAGAGTTCTTTTATAGAGTTTAATCTTCGGAAATGACGTGAGACTTGTCTTATATGACATCATTGATATTTTGCAATGTTCTCAGCAAACTTCCTTTGGCGATTATTCATCGGAGGGAAAACATTTTAGTAAAGGGGTGTTGTATTGCTATGAAAATCTTTTTGACACAAAATATCAATAGGATGATGCTACAAATATTATTGTCTTGCAGCCAACACGTGTCTGAGCGTTGATTCGGAAGGAAGGCATGCGAAAATAATCATAAACAAACTACGTGCTTATGAACATTAAATAAATTTAAGTAAATGATTTAAATCTTAAAAAATACATCTTTATATTCAGTGCAAAGAGCTGACGAAAGCTGTTTTCCTTAAAGATATCATAAGTTTTGTAATAATTGGTTTTGTAGAAAACTTGTTAAAAACTTGTTATAACTTAGGAAATTTAATTAAAATATTGACCTCAACTTTTTTCGAATCGGAAACATGTTTGAGTTTTTGTTTGCTATTCTCAGTTGCCAAACCAAATTAAGTAGAAACAAAAGTTGTAGTTTAAATAACTTGCAAGTTTTATCAATACCGCCGTAAGTAATTTCGGATCTTGTGAGCCCTCTTCTACTTTTTGTCTATATATACATATTTTCAACATGAATTTTGAGCTATATATTTATATGTTACGTAATCTAATATATTTTTTCAGTTTTTTTTCTTAAAAAAAACAGTGAATAAAGTGTGCAAAAAAAAAAAGTTTGTTTGTTTATTTTTGTTTTTTGCCTTCCCAGCCTTCATATTTTTCAAACTAGTTTACTAAAACTCACCAGCGCATGAAGGGACCACCGCTTGATTAATCGGATTCAATATGAAGTCGAAGAAGGCAACATCAGCAGGAGAAATGCACTGGAAGTCAAATCTTGTAATGCTTTGCATGTCTGCAAACATTTCAGACAGGTCTCTCGATATTTCTGGCTTCCACGGACTCTTAGAAACTAAGAAATGTCCGTCTGAAGGCACTGTTCTTAACGCATGAAACATTCTTAAGCCTTTGGTCAGGTTTGCAAAATCTCTACCAAGTGAGCAGTCTTGATTGCTATTTATAACACGGTGCAACATCATACAACGTTGATATGTTGAAACGCTGTTGGTGCTCAAATCTTATTGGCTGATTTCATACCCTGTGGTTTTTACCCGAAGTTCATCACTGGCTGGAACCCGCATGCAACCTTCCTTGTTCAAAAGCTGCACTGGGCGTTGACAATATCACCTCAAAACTTTAAGACTTGAAAGTTAGTCCATTTAGGCTTAATTTGTGGCCCTATCAACAAAATTAATTTTTTTTCTTTTGAAATCAGTTCTTACGGTACGTTTTGCAATACGTTTTCGCTTTGCCAAAAGTTATACACAGACCTTAGGCCTGTCTCCGCTAAAGCGGAAGTAATTACAGACTTTGCGTTTCACATTACCGGTAGAAACATCTGGGAGAAAAAAAAAAGCTGACACAATACAAAGCACTACATAAATGATAAATCAGAATATTGTGTTCATGCACTGGAAAGCGATAATTGATCTTACAAAATTGTATCTTATTTAAGTTAAACATAAAGAAAATTAAAGAGAATGAAACAAATTAACAATGCAGATAGCATTCTAGATAAAACAAACAATACAAAATAACAAAACATGCAGTGAGATTTTCCCAGGGCTGTCAAAAATAACTTCCTTTTAATAAATTTCCTCTCTTTCTAAAGCGACCTCAAAAAAGTTACAAGTTGCAGGGGTGTAACTTTTATGAAAATGTGAATTGATTCCACCCAAACAATTGAATTTGAAAAAATATATTTATAGCATCAAAAACAATGAAAATCCATTTGAAATCGAACCGGAAGTGTTATGCTCATTTTAAAATTATCAAAGTTTTTTCAAAGTTGATTGTCATCATTTTAAATGGTGCCAGTGAAAAGCCCTAATTGAAAAGGTGATTTAAATTCCTTTTAATATAGTTTTAGTGTATGTTTAATTTTAGTGTATGTGTTAGTGCGATATTTTAAGAATAGACTAATTTTCTTTTGGTTAGCTTGCAATCTTTTTTACACAAAACGCTCTGGCATGGGTCGAATTTTGAGCTCAGTTTTTAAAAATTATAGATTTTTTCCGTGTAAAGGAAAATGTCAAACTAACTTACACGTGCAACACAGCACATGGCTGATTTGACTCGGGGGTCACCCAAGAAAAAGTTTAAATAGCGGTTCAGAATGAGATTGTAGCGGGACATGCACATGCATGAACATGCAAATCCCAATAGTCCTGTGACCGCTATTAAAGCTTTGTTGCCTTGAATAGTGACCAATCAAGAAACTGTGTTTTGAGCTTCAATAAAATTTTGCAGCTTTACAACAGGAAAAATTTCACAGTGATAGAATTTGACACGAAGTGCCATCTTTCTTACTGGCACGAATTGTTCCAAAAACTTATAAAAACATTCGTTTCGTGCAAAAAAGGAAACTAAATGCACCGATGTCTCACGAAAATTTAATGCTTTTCGAAATCTTATATCTTCACAGAAAGCCGAAAGGTCGAGAAACTTGACAACCATACGTAAACTCTACTTGAAAAGGAAGACAATAAAATTGAAAATGCTATCCAAACTAAAAAATTTAACCGTTTGTAGATATCATACGATTTTTTTGTCACCGGGAAGACCGTGACATTTCGACTGCAACAATACGAGTCCTCTTTATGTCGCTGGCGAAACGTCGCGGTCTTCCTAGTGACAAGAAATCGTGAGACAAACGGATAAATCAAATTAAAAAATCATTTAATTTTGCAAGTGTGAGCATACTTCATACTTTATATTATGTTCTAATACTAAAAGCACACTCATTAAATACAATGAGACTAAAATTGCCTAAAAATAACCACAAGTTTTAGGAAAAATCGTAAGAGGAAAATAGTGTTTCAGCACACAATACTTCTTATCAATTAAGTAAATCTTTATCTCCAATTGCTTATCAAAAGTAAAACATTGCAGTCAAGAAACTACGCACTTGAAATAAAATTTTCACAAGAGATGGGCCTGAGCACGATTTCATGAGTCAATTAAAAGATTTTAAAAGATAACACAATCAAAGCGGTAGATAATATATATTTCTTGTTGTGCTGGTGGCCTTAACCGATTACACTCTTTTTTATAAGAACCTTTTTTATAAGAACGTCAGGCTGAAAATCGGCCAAAATTTAAGAACATGCTAAGAACACACCCGAGGCTGAGGAATGACCTAGCACTTTAGTTTGTTACATAGCACAAAATCATGGATTAAAATACATGAAAATTTTACGACAACAATTTGCAGGACTCATTATTTTCTCTTTCTGTGCGAACGATCAATTTATTGCCTACGTGGATCACTTAAAAGATCGTGATCAGTCGAAATAGATAAATAAAATATTCGAGTCAAAAACAGACCTCAGCAGAGTCTCAGCAAAGACTGATCAAACAACGTGGATGCAACAAAAGTTCACAATATTTCGACTGGCCAATCAGGTTTGATGAAATTTTGTTGCCGATCCACATTGTTTGATCAGTCTTTGCTGAAGTCTTTTTTGACACGAATATTTTATAACAATATTATATAATGTTATAAAAAAACAAAAGTGTTCATAGAGGAATGCTCCCAGCTTATAATTTCATGTTACAGTGGGGCATCGACCCCCAAAAATCATGTTGAAGCCCTTAATTATTTACGAATGTGATCCTTGTACCAAAATCTACGTCTCAAAATGCAGGAAATAGCGTCTCAGAGGGGTTAAGAATAAAAAATTTCACGGGGGAGCATGCCCCCGGACCCCCTAGCTTTCTCGCGCCTGCCGCGCCCGAAATCTTGCCTCCCCAATCAAAATTTGCTGCCGTCGCCTTTGTGTTAGTCTGCCGTGGTTTCCCTTGTAAACAATAAAGGAGAGTGTTATCTTTAACGTTTAACTGTCTCGTATTTCTTTCAGTTTCAATTAAATTTGCTTAAGATTTCAAACTATTTAAAAAATAGATACAAAAGAAATTATACTCTTCTGTAGGGGAAGCAAAAACAAACCAAACGCAGCCCTTCTGCGTACAGGTCTGCCCGTTCCACCAGTTGGCTATTTATAAGGCGTGGTGAATTTGATCCTGGGATCACCGAGGACACTTCAGTCGGGGACTTGAACCCGGGTCACCCGCATTCAAGTCCCCGAAGTCTAACCTCCTCTTCCTTTCGTTCTGGTACGCATGTGCTTTCCATACTTGTGATTATTATTCCAGTCACATCTCAAAGCATCGTGCGCGCATACACGTTCTCAGTTTACTGTTATTAATATTTCGCTATGGGAAAACGAACCTGTTTCTTAGCTATACCGTTCTGACAAGGCCCATTTAGCCATTATAACCGTAACATCTAACCCAATCTGATTTAAGTCGTGACCGTTTTAGTAACTAAACTGAGAAACAGTCGGCCACGACTGTTATCATTTAGACTCGCTGTTATTTGTGGTAGCTTTAAGAATTAATAACTGCTACCAACATCGCCTTAAGGCTCATTTCGAGTTTTCCAGTTTTGAATTAAATTGCAGTCCTTTTTGTCTCCCACATTAACACGTGTTGTCTGAACTTTCTTTTGTTTCGTCATTAAAACAGCTTTTTTCCAATTGTTTTTTGGTTTCATTCTATTTAAAACTCCTTTATTCTTAAATAACTGACTTAGACAATTCCCTTTTTTCTTCGACAGTAGTTCACAAACTAAATGTAGAATAAGTATAGTAATATAAAGCATTAAAGTTAAATGAGAACCCGTCTTTCATAGGGCCTGTTTATATGGAGCCGAGACAGCCCGGTAGGCGAGCTGGCCCGCTTACCGAGATGAATTTTCTCCGTTTATATGAGAATGAAAATCATCCCGCCTGGTGTGTTTGTATGGAAAAACGACCATCCCGGTTGCCGAGATCTTGTTGTGCCAGACGAGATTTCGGAAAGCGGGATCGGACGGCTCGCTTTCTCATATAAACACAACTTGAATTTTATAAACAAATAAGGTCTGTGTCATCTCGGGATGCGGGCCAGCCCGGTAACCGGGCTGGCTCGGCTCCATATAAACAGGCCCATAGTAACTTGTTTTTTACTTCAACATGTATCGAGCCTCGAGGTCATACTTAAAAAGAGTTTTAAAGAAACTAATTTTTTTACCAGCAACCTTAAAAATAATTTGAGTACAGCAAAAACATTAAAGATTTATGGTATTTTTAAAACTATCCCAGTCACAAAGATTTAGTTCTTCTCATGAAGGGTAGAAATGATTCGTGGTATTCAGTCTAAATTAGGAAAACGACGAATGTCTATAATATAGCGACCATTTACTTCCCCAGCTCAACGAATTTCGATATTTAAAGTTATCGTCTTCAAATCGGGGTTTACACAAAGATGTGTATAGTCTCTTCCGGGTCAATGCAACCTATGTAAAAAAAACTGGAAAATCACCAAAACCTCAAATGTAACCAAAAGAGGTATAACTAAACTGAGTTTGTTAATGTTAAAGAAAAATGGCGTCTGTGCTCTTTCTTCATACAAATTTGTTTATACTATTTTAAAAGTATGACTGGAAACATGCACGTGCTATTTATAATGAGCTTTAACCAAAATTTAATTTTGATATTGCCAGCTTCCCTCTTTTATTTCCTCGTTTAAATAAATAAAATGATCGAGAAAGTTCATAGAATCAAATAAGTTTCATTTTCGATTTTACAGCCGTTTTCTTTACACATGCGGTCTCGCAGTTTGTTGCGACGTCGTACTCGGTTTTTGGTGGACGTTCAAAAAGACAGCTTCCGACAAGATTTTAGTCAACGTTTGATTGGCATCCATCAAAAACCGAGTACGATGTCCGAAACAAACTGCACGTGTAAACGAAAATAGCTGTAAAGTTTGTATTTTTCTTAAGAAATTTCATTAAATACTTCAAAAACTATCATTTTCTGAGCTTTAGGTTTGAATGCCTTTCCTTCTTTTGGCATCTGCATCAGACACGAAACATCATCAAAGAAAGTGTCACAACTCGATATTGCGGCTGCTTTTATGGACGTGGAACAATTTCTTAAGAATTTCTGTTAATATACCGTGGTATACTGCTGTTACAGCACTATAACACCTCTTCAGCAGTTTTAAATATTCTAATCAGTTTACTTTCTCAACCTTAATCTGGTGAATTACGTAATGAAGTAAGCTTTTCGAAAACTGTGGAGATGTCAACTTTTGATGAGGATGGAACTTTTCAATACTTACTTAATTTCAATACAAGCTAAATTTTTCAAATGTTTACCTTACCTGTGATCTTTGTAAATGTGCAAAACCGGCCACGTTTTCCAGTTTGGGCGAATTTCATTGTTTTATCTTTTGTTCATTAGCAGAAAATTGCAAAAATCTATTCCCCTGTGGCGCCTGAGATTGTCATTGTGCCGAGATTCTCTTTTTTACTACTACGCATGCTCTAATTTTGGATGGAGTTTTGCATTGCTCGGAGTTCCATCATTGGCATTTTCAATCGTTAGTGTTAGGAGTTTAACATCTCTCGGAGTATAAGTTAGAATCTGGGTAAGATTATATTTGTTTATTGTGTTAATGTTTGACTAGTTAAGCTAGAGCATGCGCAGTTGTCAAAATGCAGTCTCAGCATGACGACAAACTTAGACCGCCACCCCTACCCCCCCCCCCAAAAAAACGAGGCAAACATTAAGTTCCCGTATTTAACTGACATCTATTGTCAATAAACTATTCAAACAGATAAAAACGTTTCAATAGAAACAAAGGTAAACAATAATAAAAGAAAAAAACAAACAAATCTTCATTAAAATAACTTTTATTACGTGTAAAAACTAGTTTTACAAATTTGTTCGTCAGCTAATTATTCATCTCAGTTTACTTTGCGCAATGTTGGAGATTAGACAAACGTCTATTTACATTAATAACAACAAAGTAGACTAAAAACATTAGAAACAGTTTAAACTAACACAAATACAAACATGGAAACACAAATAGATGAATGCACGATAATAAAAGGGATACAACATGCTATGTATTAGCCGAAAACATCAATATAAAGCTACTAGTTAATAATAAACCACTATTGAACGAAATTATTGTGATAATTTGACAATGACATAAAGATAACAAGTGCAAGGTCGAATTTATTAACGGAGAATCCCTACAGTAAGCTACCATGGACTGCAAACCAGAATTTTGGTTTTGTCTCGGAAGTTTGCGAACTAGCAACCTGTCGATCAGCCGGACAGTTTGATAAGCCAATCAGATTGCCACATCCGTGTTAGCAAATGTATTAAGTGGTTAAAAAGACAGCATGAGGTGTTTACGATATGCCGGTCGACAACAATCGAGAAAGATAGACCAACAAACAAACAATAACCCCCGGGGGGTACCCACCAGAATTTCGGGTGGGGGTGTGCCGCTGGACCTTCAAAAACCTGACCCTGTTCTAAACAAAAAATGGCTTGATTTTGATACCCTGTTCTAAACTATTCAATTTTAAACAGAGGT
>JAOEHV020452624.1:5000-10218 GCA_025447995.2 Isaurus tuberculatus | reverse complement strand
CGAAGTTCCATCGTTAACACTTTTAATTGCTAGAGTTAGGAGTTTTACATTGCTCGAAGTTCCATCGTTAACACTTTCAATCGTTAGGGTTAGGAGTTTTTCATTCTTTGGAGTATAAGTTAGGAACTCGGTAAGGATTATATTTGCTTATTTCTGGGTTTTTATTTGACTAGTACAAGCTAGAGCATGCGCAGTAATCGAAATACAATTTCAGCACCATGACAATCTAAGAGCGCAACAGCGGTATTCAAGAACAAAGAGCATTGCAGGCAACATCTTTAAGACAAATTTCACAAGCATTACGCATTCACCATTCTGCAAAAAGTATATGCTAGCGGTTTAATACATCTAAACAATGTTCAAACCATCAGAAAAAAATACAAACTTTGATCCACAGATCTGGAATAGCCATTTGCAAGCGATAGTCAAATCCATATCCGCCTTCCTCAATTGATCGGCATAATCCTGGCATTCCAGAGACCTCCTGACAAGAAAATCGAGAACCACAAAAAACATTGATTAAACAGGATAAAAACATCTCGTTCTCATCGGTAACTTTAAAAGTAAGTTTACTTAAAAATAGATTTTTATCATCTTTAACTGTTCAATCAAGAATTTATAGAACACTGAGAAACTATGGTCGGCCAGTGTCCGATGACCGACTGTTATATGCAGCCTCACGAGACGGTGACAAATATCGCTGTTCACGTGGTACGTTGTAGTTTCACTAGACGTATTGTTCTGATATTTACTATTTAACAATTAGACCTCGAGGACGAATGGACTACGAGTCAATAGCCCATGAGGCCGTAAGCCGAATGGGCTATTCAAACTCGTAGTCCATGAGGCCGAGAGGTCTAATTGTTTTAGTATAAACCTATTAACGGTCAAAAAGAATGCTTATTAAAAAGATGTTTATTAGATTATCGATAAAATCGTCTGAAACAATTGCGAAACGGGCCTCGTAACAGTTTTTATCCGCCATCTTTTTTCTACTAGTAGGCTATCACAAATAGACCTCGAGTAGAGTAGCCAATCAGAATGCAGGATGCGTGTTAAACCGTTAGTAGGTTTATACTAATTAATAGTTAGACTAAGAGTTCAAGTTTCTATGACTCAATAGATAGTCATGAGATGCGTAACGTTGAGTTGACTATTTCATTCAAGGAAAACGAGAACGAGTAGTGTGCCTCTTTTTTGCAAAAACGAGACATAAAATATCTGCAGACATTAGCAAAGCTCTTCAGTTTCCATTTCTTCACTTGATGTTTAGATTCTTTTTGGTTTACAAAACATTCTGATAAAATATAGACACGAAAACATATAGACACAAGCAACTCTTTTTTTCCGTAATGCAAAGTCATGTAAACACCGTAACTTGCAATTTATTTTTATTGCTTACCATTAAAAATCTTTATTTGTTATTTTGTTGTTGCTTTGTTTTGTCGAGATTGTATCATTTTTCCAGTATTTCCACTTCCTGCTCTGACATTGCACTTATGAGAAAAATTGCGACTTTTTTACCACTCACTATCCCTCAATACTTAGCGAGTATGGGAGCCAATCAAATTGCAGAATTCGTGATAGTACGTGAGTGGATTTATACTAAAGGGTATATAGAAAATTTTCGCGCGCCTTTTGTATGACGTGACCGTGCGTCTATTACGCACGACCGGCCGTGCATCTATCGCAAGGCCAATTTGCTATGTTTGCAAAATTTGAAAGTTACAGTTTGTTGTTTTTAAAACGTACAATCTATTTGTTTTATCTCTCAACTTTCTTTTTTTTTAAGGAAAACGAAATATTAAATGAAGAATTACCTAATTGCTTGGTTATGTTTAATTTCAAGAAAATTGTGATATAAATGTAAGTGAACGAAGAAGAGGTGAGATTTGCAACACACAATGAAATCGACAATATTTATATTACCTTCATTAAGATTAAACCAAGAAAAACACAATGTGGGCTGTTAAAACATTTAAAGGAAAACTCAGCCGCTTCTCTCGTGCTCTCCCAACTTCCATCGTGCATCAGTAACACGACAAACACACGCTACTCATGAACTATTTCTTAATTAGTCAGCAACTAACGCGGCACAGAAACTACTCCCTTGAGAGCTTCTTAAAGATTTAATCACGTACCTCAGCGATGGTGATTGTATCTGGGTAAACCTCGTGTATCATGTCATTAGCAAGAGTAAGATATGTGATTGAATCCGTGTCTACACCCAGACTAAAGTAATCTGGATAATCACCACCGAACCCGTGACCAAGGCCATGATCATGGTAGAGCATGGAGGTTGCACCGTCAAATCGAAAACCATCAAACTTGTAGAACTCGAGGTAAAATCTCAGATTCGACAACAGAAAACGCAATACTTCCCATCTGGAAAAACCGAAAAGTAATTGAGCCACTGAGGTTTCGAGTAGGGGCCTCTTACAACTAAAATAATATAAAGGTTTGGTGTCATATACTAAGGTTAATAACAGGTTAATTTATGCTTCAACTAAACTAAGGTGTTTTTAACTGGTTCTTTCTAGGGAAACATGGTTCGTCTTATCATCTTTGTCATGAAAATGTTGGCATAAACTTCAAGTCGTGGAATACGTAAGGGTTGCGTTAGGACGAAAATAGTAAAATAAGGTTATACGTGAGTTAGAGCCTCTAAACTGCCCTTAGGCTTGGTTTGGAATCACTTAATACATAAGTTGCCGACAGTTTCACCAATCTAAGGGAACAACTCGGATTTATGTTTGAATTTTGTTATAATAATAATAATAATAATAATAATAATAATAATAATAATAATAATAATAATATAATATAGCATTTATATAGCGCTTAACCATCACTACCCTAAGCACTTCACAAGTGATTACAGGGTTTTGACAGTTGAGGGTCTTGGATAGTCCGCTAGAGCGGCTCACATATATTATCATCAAGAATCCTACGGTTTAACGTCCTTATCACCGTCGTTACAGGATTTGTTTGAATCCTTAACTAACGCGGTTCTTCCCATGAGTGGGTTTTGTTGAGGAGGGGCGGGGCTAGGGTTCACTCTTCCCTTCTTTTATGACAAGAATCAGATTTCCTGTGTCTCTCATCTTTACCATGATACAGAAGCGACAGCTCGCAAAACATAATAAGCAATATTTAGCATAACAACGAAGCCATCTTGTAATTACAGAGTAACTGCAATCTTCAACAAGATACTTTCCTGAACTGTTTAAGTCGTTTATCAAGAGTTTTTTTAGGAAGTTGGAGGAAGGGAAAAGGTATGATATTGGCTAGGTGCCTAAACCCATATTTTCAAGGTTCTAGATCTGCTGCTGCATCCATCAATTGTTTGCATGGTAAGTGCACTTTCTGGAGATGATGGTGAATTTTGACGTCCTGGACAAACAACAGCGATTAACACTCCAGGAGGCAATTTTTCATGCTCAACAAATTACAAAGACTTTTTTCCTCCCATGCACTTTATACGAAAAAATTTTATTCGGCAGCAGAAATCAACTCTAAGGCTTTCTCAATTAACAAGCATTTAACTATGTTTTGAAGTTCGTAACTGAAACATGCAAACAGTACTTGTTTAATTTGAAAAAGCAAGCACCTTAAAAAGCTGTTCAATAATTTGTTAATCAATGTTGTTTTTTTGCAAAATATTACGTGTATTCTAGTGGTTTAAACCAAGATAACTTCTAAGATGCTATATATAAGTCCACTTCTCAAGGCAAGTTGCAGTTACTCTGAGAGATCAGTACGTTGTGTCTTAAAGCAGCTTATCTTATAGATTTCCTACTTTCTATTGTGTAAAAGACGGCGAAATTCGAACTAGCCGTGTGTAAAAAAAAGACTGTCCCGCAGTACAAGGGTTCCTTCATGTACATGATAGTAAAATCCATAGTAACAGCAAGGGAATTAATGAACTTACTGTGTGTAATCAAACAAACGACTGTCCCACAACGTATGGGTTCCTCTGTAATTATCATGAAAGTAACAGCCATTCGTCCCGTCGAACTGGTTGAGTCCATCAAGAACATTGTTGCAGGCATGGCTGTGCACAACATCTAACAACACCAAAATCCCTTCTCTGTGGGCAACATCTATTAGCTCTTTCAGTTCCTCTGGGTTACCATAGCGACTGTCAAAGTGACACGGGGTTAAACAACTGTACCAGCAATAAGTAATTCTAAGTAACATTCTTATATGGAGTTAAAACTGTGTGCATTATTTATATATTGGCGGCGTAGTTGGCGCAGAAGATCTTATTCACGATACTGGAAGCGCGCAAACAATTTCGGGAAAATTCGGTATCACATGATCTTCCAGGGGGCAAACATCTTGGCCGAGAGAGTGAATTACTATGAAGTTGCAGAAAGTTTCCCTTTATTTTCGACGAAAAATAAAGACAAAAAAAAAAGAAAATCAAAGGAAGGACAGAGGAAAAAGGTGTGCGGTTTTGTCTGCACGAAAAATCGACGTTATTCCAACAGGTAAACATATTTGGCGCCATTTACTGATTTAGAAATACCATTTAGTCTTTCTTAACTCTTTATTTAGAAACGTGAGCAAGCAAGGGGAAAATAAAATAAGCTACTTCAATAGCCTCGACCCGAAATATTACAGTAAATGATCACAGCTGATCAACAGAAAAAGTTTTCAAGTCACGAAGAAAACTTTGCTCAAATCACTTCAAGTTCAAGGACAGTAAACCCACTAAAGAAAATCCATTGCAGAGTCTTTACCTCAAAGAATATCAGACAAGTCGAAGGAGCGAAAAAGACAACCTCCAAAAGATGGGTTCGAATTCAATCCCTGCCGAGATTTAAACATTTATATTATCTATCTTTTCGCCGACCTTGACTGACCTTTCCATATCTATACAAGGATGATAAAATGGTTTCCAACATCTGCTGGATCAATTAGTGTTTCGACCAAAGGCCGTCATTCGCTTAACAATACAAAAACCGGCTACATGAGCCAAGAGGCTGGTAACTAGCTATAAAACAAAATATATTTAAAAATGAAATCGCGCAATGAAAGAACATAACCAAAAAAAATCTTCCTTTTTGCATTGTCGGATTATCATCTTCACCATTAAATAACCATCGTTATCATGATCATCTTGGTTGCAATTGTCATTATCGTTCCCATTATCATTAAGTTGTTCTTTGCTCGAGTGCGTAATATCAGCATAATAAAAAAAAACCCGCTGAAG
>JAOEHV020452513.1:0-10223 GCA_025447995.2 Isaurus tuberculatus | reverse complement strand
GGCAGCAGGAAAAAAATTCTTACGCTGACCAATTCTTCCAACCCCCCCCCCCCTCAAAGATCAAATGGTCCACCCCTAAGTATTTTAAAAAAACTGTATGTATATATAGATGTTGGTATAAAAAGGCAAAATAAATAAACTGAAACTGAAAAAAAAAACTAAAACATAAAACTAAAATAAAATTGTTTCTTTCGTAAAAGCTTCTCCTACGAAATTAAAAATACATGCTTACCACCTTAAATCTCGATTAGCTCTCTATTAGTCTAAATATCTCTTATTTTTTAAAAAGCTGTGTTCAAAAATATTAATCAGAATGCTATAAATAGTATAAAAATAAGTAATAATACTAGTATAATATTAAAATATAATAAAATGATAAAAAAACCCTATAAGAATAATTAATAATATGACACCATATTGATAAATTAAAGTACTTTATACAAAAACTAGAGTATAAAACATGAACATAGATGGTTTAAAATTTTATTGTTTGATAGATCGACCACAACTCGCCGACGCACCGTTCATTGTTTCTTTTTTTGAAAAAAAAATGTCTTTTCAAATTTATACAAGCCTCTTCAATACTACAGTTTTATTGTTTGTTTTTGAATTTAATCTGATTTAATGCACTCGTGTCTTTTAACTGTTTGATTCCCCGCATGATCGCGTTTGTATATATATACATGTTTATATACATCATTCACTATATTTTGTGCTCGAGGGGTGGCGTTTTGGCCTGTAAGAAAACATAAAAACTACACGAAAAATCATCAACGTTTAACAAAAGAAAAGCAATAGATTTCGGAAGAAAATCGAAAACCGCATGAAAAATTGCTTTTCAGATTATCTAATTTCCTTTCAAAACAGCAGTCGATACACAGTAGGTAGTCTGTGTCAAATGAGATCTGGAAACAAGAAAAAATAGGTATATCTTAATGTCAAATTCGAAAAACCAAAACCCAGAGGTAAAATCCCCCAAAACTGGAAACTGAAAAACCGTATTTTTGTAGCAAATCGCATGAAACAGATCTAAAACAACGCTTAAACAAAAAGCCCCTTCGTCCCCTCCCCCTCATACAAATTACAAGGGCTACCTTAGCTTTCTCTTCAACAGTGTTTGTTTAGTATTCATGCGCCAACCGCGTGGGGTACCCTGCTGTTTCACTTGAGAGCGTATGTTTACCACGATGGAGGAGACGGGGGAAGACGTGTACTGCTTGAAAACACATGTCCTCTCGAAGGTGCTCGTTTCCCGCGGGTTTCGGCGAATAAAATGTAGAGAGAGAAAGACCTTGGGTTTTCGAACAAGATTAAACATTGCCACATGTTGTAAATGGTTACTGAGATTTTTTACTCATTTTATATGTAGTGTGATGTTTAGTTCTGTGTGCACCAATCGATTTGTAATTGTTTTTGTGATTTAAGGCAATTTGCAGGAAAATTGTAGGTGGAGAGAGAAAACAAAAATAGATCATGGGTTTTAGGATCTGTAAAATTTGAGTGAGAAAATTTGAAAGAGTTTTTTCCAAAATTTTGCTTCATTTAGAGTGGGAAATATGAAAACAGTATATCACAAGGTATCAGAAGTTGAACATTTACACCGCTGAGTCCCGCTTTTGGTAAATGTAAATTTGAATATTTATTTTGTAGATGTTTTTACTCGTGCAATTAACGTAAACAATTTCACGGTTCAAAGATATCCAGCAAAAAGAAAACGACGCAATACCATTGCAACAAAAAACTATTGATAATAACTAGAAGTAGCTATCGCCAAATGCCAACGAGCAATGCAAAAAATGAACATTTTGAACTAGATGCGATTTTAAAACACTAGAAAGTTTTATTACTCACGTTTTTGTCAAAAGATAAAAAAACAATAAACAAACAATTAACGAGTCATAACATGGATATGCGGTCCCAACGAGTGATAATATCTTAACTGCGAGTGATTAAAGTTTAAAGATGTCTTACGACTGGACAAGTTTCATACTTTTACTAGCTTTTCTAGTGCGAAAATTTCTGAAAGACCGCCAGAAAAAGGCATAAAATTCGTATGATCACACATCGAACTATCTCTCACAAATCACTTTACCCTTTATTTGTTGATATTTATCTGATCACGATGGATTTTGTTTTTGAGTTTATCAATTATAATAAATTAGCATGTTACTCATGACGCACTCGTTCTAGACGCCATACCAAGCAGAGCTCACACAGGCGACAGGTTGTTCGTTGTTCCATCCTAGGCGAAATCAAAACAAATCAGCTTTCACAAATATAATACCTACCACATTGCCCACGAATAGTCAAGTGGCTGGGCGGTTCTATATGATTATTTACTTGTGAGTATTTTTAGTCTGACCTTTCGCAGCTAAGTGTTCTGTTCTGAGTTGTAAAGGAAGTTTTGAAAGGGAATGAAAACTGGCTATTGCTTAAAATACCATGAATAAACTGTTTCGCCATTTAATATTCTATTTTATGAGTGAAAAACTTCAGGTTTTCTTTTTCTTTGACTTTAGTTTAAATTTTTATATTTATTCCCACACCAATACCGAGGGCCAGCTCAGTTTGCGTCTTGGAAACCAAATTCTTTCCTTGTTCCCGCGTAGTTGAGTCAATCTTTTAGTTACATTCTTAGTAATGAAACAACGTCAACTTACTTTCATTTCATTTGGAAAAAGGTAAAACCTGTTTGAGAAACGCTAAGAATTTAGTGTAGGGCATATTATGAAGTTTTCATAGCGTGTTCGTACTAAAAATTTTCCGCGTTTAACACGTGAACACTGCGTGTTGTTGTCGTGTTGAGAGAGATCAACCAATGCGCATTCAGATCAGATCTCTCACCTGTCATGTCAACGGTTCACGGTATTTATAATAAAACTGCAAACTCATATTTTCTTTCAAAGGTTTCATCGTAAATCGATAAGGAAGTCGTAAAGTGAGTCTTTCTCTTTGTCAGTTCGAAGCAAGCGTCGCTTGCAGAAAAGATTCCTTTGCTAACGAGGCAAGATGCTTTTGCGATGGAGAACACAGAGGTAAAGCTAGACTTTCAATAACTTTTAGTTTTAAAATGGCGTCTTATTTTGACGTATATTTTTATTTGTATATACTTTAATACGTGCACTTAGTCATGGTTTCAGTTTAAATGTTAGCTTATAGTATGTTGTTTCAAAATTGAAGATAAAAACTCAGTTAATGGGTAAGAGTGAAAATTGTTCCAAGGATTGAACATAAACAATGGCCTTTGGTTGACGGACGTTCGACATGCAGTCTGGCTTCTCGGCTACCGCTAAGAAGTTTTGAACCTCTTACCAATTTCAAGGCGATATCCATTACTATAATTTCACTTTGATTTTGAAAAATTTTCACAGTTTTTGTTTTTGGTTAGAAGGTTTGGAACATGAAAACTGTGGATTTTAAAAAATACCTCTGATCTCCGTGTCATAGTAACCAACAAAAGGAAAAAGAAAATCCTATTTCTTATCCACAAACAGTGTTTATTGTCCGATATTCAAAGCTGTTGTTTTTTTGTTCCTTTATTGTTGTTTTAAAATAACCCCGTAGTCTAGTGACAATCTCCCCCACATGGAAAGTTTTTGTTTTCAGTTCTTTTTTGAAAAATAAGCGAGGGCCAAGAAAAATGTTTTGCCATTGTAAAGTAATGTAAACTATCAGGGCTCTACTCGCCAGAATTAATTAAAAGTGATTTAATGTATATTTAAGAAAAATGCGTTTTTTTGGTTTGTTTTGTGCGCCTTTCAAGCTGAACACTTCTAAAAAAGTTTCTTGAGTACAGCTAGTGTCAATCTATTTTATTTATTATTATTGTAGTATTATAATGTTTGAATTGCTAATAAGGTACATTAGAAATAATATTATAAGTTACTTTCAGAGGCATAGTAGTTGTTCTGATCGAGAAGTATTGAGAGAATGAAAGAAAGTCAAGTTAACCTCTCAACCTGTGATCTTCTCACTTGCATAGTTCTATCTTAACACAGATTGAGACTGCTCATCATAAGAGAAATTTGTTGTTTTTTGAACTAAGGTTAGCAAAAATTGGCAAAAAATAGCTAAGTTTTGTACCAAAACACAAAAATTACATTTAAAAATTGCAAAAAATGAATCTTTTACAAAGTTTAATAGTGATACCATGTTATAAGATTTAATCATAGCAAAACCATTGCTTAATTTTGGTCATAAAACTGTAAAGTTGCTGTTTTTAAAAGTAACAAGAATAAGTTAACAGCATAATATATATATATATTAAATAATATTAAAGAAATATGTATAAATATATATATATATATACTGCAAAATGTTTTATCATCAGATTTTATTGTGATTTATAGAAAAAGGAAATAAAATAAAGCAAGGGATAAAATGTTGCAATATTTAGTTACTTTTAATATATGTTGCAAAACAAAAACAATTCCATTTAGTATTTGATGCTTATCTTCTACAGCATATGCACATATAATCAATTATCAAAAAATCTTATTTAAAAATCAATCATTTTTGTATTCATATTTGGTCTTTTCCATTTTATGAAGAGTTACTGACTTTTGACAATGACTTTTTTCCATTTGTTAGATCCTCTGCATCTTCTTTCAGTCCAATCTTATTTGAATATACAATGCTTTTTATATTTTGATCACCACACATGTTCACATCAGCACTAGCATGGTTTAATTTATTTTTTTTGTGCACATAATTGTGACTATTATATAATTTGTTAATATGAAATTAAAGTGTTATATAATACAGAGTGTGCAGCTTAGTTTAGAGCTGTGTTCTTGCATAATCATTGCCAATGAATGTGAAAACAAACGGAAATATCACTTGAAAAGAGGAACTATTTCATCACATAAATGCGTGGCTCCTTTATAAATAACTTCGCTTATATTGGTTATGTGTGTCGGCAATGAATATTAGTAAACTTGTTTCTAAACAGGACCTTTTTTTAAATAGGCCAGGACTTCTCAGACCAACTGACTAATAGCATTAATTTAACCATTAATATAATTAATAAATTATCTACGTTTATTCATGATGTTCATTTGAAAAGTTGACCCATTTTGATATTGTTTGAAATTTGATTCTAAAAGTGTTTATTATAGTTTTTTTTCTCATTTTCTTTAGTCAAATGATGGACATAAAAAAGGAATATTGGTTTGAAACTGATGAGAAAAAATTATTTCCTTGATTTTTAGCGGCCAAAAGATGCTAAATTTCATTTCAAAAAATATCCAGGGAGTGAGAGGCGAGATAAGGGGTTATTAAGTAACATGGTTTGATATTAAGAATCTTGAATAAATGCATTTTTGTGCCTGTTGTGTAACAAGTACTTATTAAAACTTTGGCCGTTTTGTGCATCAGATCTACACTACAATTATTTTTCAATCCATAACTAGTTACAGTCTTTTGCTATCTTTCAGCCATCTGGCTGTTTATATCAATGCAACTGTTGTCACTGGTCAGGTGATCTTTAGAACAATTTTTGAGCCAAAATCCTGCACATCTCAAATAAGAAAAAAAGAGGTCTTAAGGTGTTTTCAGGATCTAAAAAATTTAAAGCCTTTTTCTTTAACAATGTGTACATGTCAAATGAAATAAGAAAGAAAAAAAAAACTAATGTCATATATACAGTTTAACTGAAATATTGGAACACAATCTTTAGCAACTAAGGGGCAAATTGAAGGAAACTCTAAGGAGAATCAAACAATTTAGCTGTAGAGTCTCAGGAGAGATTTTTAAAAAAAATTCTGCCATGTCAAAAAAATACAAATGAAAACAAAAAATGAAATTCTGCATTATATATTCCAGCCAAACTTTCAAAAAATGAGCTTGTAGTACTTAATAGAATTATTGAAAATTTCATGCTTGCCTTGTTTTTTTTTTCACTCTTCTTTTGAACTTATTTAAATAAATATATGTTTCTGCTTTTGCATTATTTAGGGGTTATTATAATCACTGCAGTTTAAATTCCAGCTGAAGCCAGTGAACTGCAAAATTCAAATTTAATGTATTTCAAAGAATGATGTAAATTAAGTTGTGCATATTCTAAAGCCCATTAATTAAGGCATGCATGAATGCAGTAAATATTATTTTGTGTTCTTCCACTTTAAATCTCCTTTGACTGATCACTTTTTAACATGGCCAGTTAAGATTTAATTTATTGTTAAAAACTTATATGATCTTAATAAAGACTTATAAAATCATTTTTATTTAAAAGCTTCAAGTTCCATCAGTTAGTCTCCTCAGTGGCAAACAGGTTTATGTCATCATCAGAAACCAAGGCAGCTCTGAAACCATTTTATTTTGCTGTTCATCCTGACTTTTTTGGAGAGTACCCCACACAAAAGGTGAGTGGAAGAAAGGACATCTAAGATATTGTTGCAGTTGTTTTTTATTTTGGAATATATTTTATAAAAATTAACTCTTTTGAGTAAATGTTTCAAAGTGATTTTGCTTTAGGCTCTGAACAAAGTAGGAAACATTGTAACCAAAACATTTGAAAATTGACATGTTTTCTCAAATGTTTCCAATTTTGCCCACCGATACACATTGATGTGGAAACAAGTGTTGTTCTCGGGAAGCAAAAATGTTTCTCTACAAACTTGGAAACATTTTTTGCTTCTCAAGTATGATTTTTGTTGTGAAAATTCCATAATGAGAAACATTGTTCAGGCCTCTCACTGAGATTAAAAGCAGGCTTGTGGGACATCGCATTCCTCACAAAATGCAGGCGTGCTATGGCGTGAGATCTTTTGATAAGCACATATCTTTTGAAAACAAGACGCTTGGTGAGCGTTCACTTGGGTTATGTTGTACGAGTGGGAGTTTAGAAAGAATATAAATTGTAGACTTAAGGCAATTAAATAGAAAATCGAATAGAAAATCCGAAAGTTTAGGCAAATATATGTCTTAAAACTTTTTGTTCAAAATCATAGCACCTTATGGACATAAACAAAAAAATGTTTGAAAAAGAAACTAACTGACTGTAGTTTAGGAGTGTGATCATTCACATGCCTTGAACAGTTGAGACATGTGCCAAGGTGTGCGCAAGCGATCGCACGCCTCTCAGTGAGAGGCCTGATTGTTGGCCTTGATGGGGCATGTGCAGAGACAAACAATGTGACAAGATTAGGAGACTGAACCAATCGTATTATGCCTTACCTTCCCTCAGTTGGCCTGTGTGGCAAAAAAATGTGAACAAATGTTCAACTTACAGTGAACACCCAGGCTTCTGCTTGGTAGTCAGAGATCTTGTACCAACTGATCCAAGCTCATGTATAAGTAAAAATAGCAAAATACTTTTTAAGTAACCTCTGTCAGTGGAACTACAGATGACTCAAAAAACTAATAAATAAATATTTGTTTTAGAAAATTAATGAAGATTCGCTGAAGAGACTGAATTCCTATATTGATAATCTTCAAGAGAAAAGCCCCGTGAACCCAACCTATCTGACATTTTACATGAGGAATGAAGGTAGTGCTGAGACAAGGAATGAAACTTCAGGTAGAATTAAACTCTACAAGAATGATAGAAGTGCATTGGCAAGCATCTAAATTTTATCAACAGCTTTGACAAGGGGCTGAAAATACTCGACATACAGTATCAGCTTTTTACTCTTTTAGCAATACTTGTAGTCAAAAATATTTAAGAGTTGATTAAATATTATGTTCTATGTGATGTCATGATCATGGTTTAATGCAAGCGTTTTAAGAAGGTGTTGAATAAAAATATGAGTTTGATTTTTCAAGATGTAGAAGATCCCAAAACACCTCTAAAACCTAAACCAAAATTTTTGCACCTTTGAATTCAGAAAAGAGAGTCCAATTAACCTTGTAATAGATCTACAGGGTACAGGCCTTGTTACTAGTGTAATATTGTTTTGTACAAGATGTAACTTTTTATAAACATCATGTGGAAAAAACTATTTTCGTCAGACAGTCATCAAACTAGGCTAAAATACAGTTTTGAGGGTACCCTATATACCACTTGTGATTCATGAATCACGTGAAATTATTTGGTTAATTCACGTTTCACGAAATATTCCGAATGTTGTTCACGTTCACGCAAAAACATAATTTAAAATAAATAGAGCTAGTATATATCACGTGAAATGTGATTTTTTCACGCATCACGGATAAATAAAAGACCAATCACACGTCATGAAAAAGGTAGAGGGTACCCTTAGTTTTGTTCACAAAATAATTGTCTAGTCTATGAAATGCTATACATCAGGAACATCAAACCAACTTCAAATACCCAAAAGGATTCAATACGCGCGAAAATAATTATTATCGTTTTTCTTTTTTAGTGTTGACTTTTTATATCTTACATTTTATGTTTAGTTTTAGTTAGTTTGAGATTTTGACCAGAACTTACCTTTTTTTTACAACTAGTTAATCTTGTTTTTCCTAACACTGTATTTCACTTATTAGGTTTAGGGGTAGTAGCTGGGGTTTGGTTACAGTTGGGTTACAGTTAGGGCACAGTAGAGATGCCAAGTTAAGATGATCAAAAATCTGAAGTTATTGAACATTAGTATCAAATTGTCACTTCCTCCTTCTAAAAGTGAAGACTTAAACTACTGTTTACTTCTTTTTGTAAGTTTTTGTTCAGTTTCAGTTTAGTTATTTTGCCTTTTTATACAAACATCTATACACATACAGTTTTAGATACTAGCTAAAAAGTTAAGGCAAGGAAGCCAACAAAGAAACCAAGAGGCTTATGTGAGCTCCCTTCAATATATATTTACATAATATTGGCTTAGAGTCGTTTTAATAAGTTTGAGAATAGTTTAAGTTAAAAAAAAGCACACAAAAACAAAACGAACACAAGTACATAACGGAGAACTTTATAATTATAAAAATTACGATAATGAGGAGAATTTAGCTCAAACTGAGATGTGTTTTGAGCTTGGTCTTAAAAAGGGAGATATATCTCAGCATTTTTAATATCAGAGTTTAGCTGATTTAGCAATATAGGTCCTTGGAAACGAATTGCAAATTTTACGATGTTCGTTCTGTACAAGAAAAAGTGTAAAACGAATTGGAAATAGTTTGAGCATTCCTGAGAATCTGTATGCACTGTTTCGTTATCTGCATTTATGGTTTGCTGAGAAGCCACGCATGAACAAAGAATGAGAGAGAAATGAACCTGCATGCAATATGGGTTTAGATTGATATCAACTGAGTTCATGATTACACACCTTGTTTTTCTGACGAGGGGCACCATTGGTACATGACAAGCAAGTCAAACAAGATAAGATTCAAGTTTTGTATTGAAATAATACAAAGAATCATGCACAAACAAAATCGTTATTGATATCATACGACACTTATGGAATGTTTCATGAAATACTTCAAACGACCAGCCGTGAGACCAGGGTTGGGTTGTTCAAAAGCTGGTTAACTTTAACTCTGTGTTAACGAAAAATTCAAACGGTTATTTCTGCATAAAGAAAGGTTTGCTTTGCTTGCAAAGACTGCTTAGAATTTCCAACAATACAAACATGTTAACCATAAATTTACAAGCCAAGTCAGTTTATCGAGCGTAAGAAACACGAGCATGGAGAAAAAACTAGTTACTTAACCCTGGGTTAGTGCTAATCAGTCTTTGAACAACCGGGCCCTGGCGGCCAAATCCAAAATCTGGAGACTTGCGGGTAAACTATGATGCTTGGCATCTCTGGTATAAATTTAGTTGGTAAGGGTTTAATAGAGTTAAGCCAGCAGTTAGGATGTGTGGGTTAGGTTACTGCTTTAATGACATTGGTTGAATGAGTTTCTTTGGAAACACCAAATTAACGAGTTAGAAATTAAAAGGAAAAAACCTTTGTTAGAAACCTAAACCAGTTAGCAAAATTATCTAGTTATTTTTAACGTTAACTGAAAACAAAATATTTATGAATCTTTTCTCTGCTATTGAGAGCTGCTCTGAAAAAGGCTTATAATACTCAAACCACTCAGGTCGTTACACTTAATATACATACCTAGGTGATAATGATTTGAACTTTAAACTATTTGTCTGATTTGTACATTGCATCAACTCTCCAGTGCACCTAAGCTAAAGCTAAATTCATTTCCGAACCTAGTGGTGCATTGGAGCCGGCGCTTATCTCCGGTTTAGGTAGTGTCAAGCGGATGAGAGTTCTTGACTCCCCCTGGACGGGACACTAATCCATCGCAGGTTAGCTCCCAGCCGAAGCTGGTAC
>JAOEHV020452402.1:0-10224 GCA_025447995.2 Isaurus tuberculatus | reverse complement strand
TACTAATAGACCACTAGTAGCGTAGCCAATCAAAATGCAGGATTTGCAATAGTCCACTAGTTGGGTGATACTAAATGTGTATAGCATAGAACTGTAAAATAATTCATAGTTAAATTAAAAATATTTGGTTGTATGGATGATAGATGAACTAACAGAATGTTCAATTAATGGACGAATGATTTGATGGAAGGGTTGGATAATAGAATGTTGGATAGATAGACAGATTAGTTGATTAAGTGTTGGGTGAATGAATGGATCAAACAAATGCTGGATAGTTGGATCAATGGAATGTTGGGTGGATGAATCAAAAGATTGTTTGACAGATGGATGGATATGATGTTGTATGAATCGATCATTAAGTTTTTGATGAATTGATTGATCTTCAGAATGTTGGATTTAAGGATGAATGTACCAATGATGTGTTGGATGGATGAATTGATCATTAAAATCTTGGATACATGTGTTTATGGATGGATAGATCAATTAAGTGTTGATTGGTTGGATGGATCAATATAATATTGGATGGATTTATGGACCAATAGAAGGTTGGATGGATGGATGAATGGATCAGTTACGTGTTGAATGAATGGATTAAAATAAAGTGGACAGAAGGATTAACTGAATATTGGATGGATGGATCAATATAATGTTGGATGAATGGATCAATAGAATATTGCATGGATTTATGGACTGACAGAAGGTTAGATGGATGGATGAATGGATCAGTTACGTGTTGAATGAATGGATCAAAATAAAGTGGACAGAAGGATTAACTGAATATTGGATGGACGGATCAATAGAATGTTGGATGAATGGGTCAATATAATGTTGGATGAATGGGTCAATAGAATATTGGATTAATGGATCAATAGAATGTTGGATGAATGGATCAATAGAATGTTGGATGAATGGGTCAATAGAATGTTGGATGATGGGTAGATAATGGAATGTTGGTGGGAGGAATCGCTATGATGATTGTTGAACAGGATGGATAAGTGGGTCATTAGACCAGTGAAATGATAAATAAATATAGAACGTCAGTGGGTTAGAGATAAATTTATAGTTGTCAACCAGGGTTTTCCTTTTCAAATGAAGTAGCAGTAGATGAATTTTGAACAGGCGGTGGTAGCGCCCTTGCTAAGCGCCGAACGCGCGAGCTTCTAGAGGGGTCCCGGGGCATGTCCCCCCTGGAAACTTTTTGAAATTTAAGTACTCCGAGATGCAATCTGGTGCATTCTGAGCATCTAAATTTGGCATCTACTATGATGCTAAGTATGCAAGAAATATTGGAATAAATGCAGGTTTTTGCTTTTTGTGGGTGAAGACTTGACAAAAACTGAGACTGAAGTGGGACTCAGCCGGGCCGCAACTGTAACTTCATTAAAAATGTTGGTTAGGACAGTATATTTGTTTGTTATACATGCATTTCTGTTCATCAACACTGTTGACATAACATTTTCCACATTCTTGTCAGCACGGATGTTTTAGTGATAATAACAGTTGCCGGCGACGAAGCGATTCACAGACGGCGAAAATCGCCGGTCGCCGGCCGAAAAGGAAAACCCTGAGTTGTACTAAATGGTGCACAATGATATGCTTAGATGGATCAAATAATGGACAGATGAACAATATATCTGAGTCATTAATGAAAGGTCATGTCAATATATTATAGTCTTTTTAAAAATTTGTTTCTGGTAATTTATAAAATTCAATTGTTGGTTCCTTTTCAGGGCTACAAACAAAAATTTTCTTTTAAAAAGACATATATATGTCCTTTTAAGGCACCATCTTGGTCAATAAAACAAACGTTTGGTCGTGTCTTTGAGTTTGGCCTAACATAGTAAAGAGTTACTTAAGGTAAATTCTTCCAAACACTAAAACAGTTTATGAAAAAAATGTTCGGAAATAATTTCCGAACGTAGTTAGGATTTCGTCCAATACTAGCAAATTTTGGTGGGCCTATAACCGACTATTGTTTGCAGCCCTGGATGCTCAAGGATGTATAACTTATCACAGTTTCCAAAAGACCTAATATTGTTTTAATACTCCTGTTTAGCAAGCCGAGAAGATTGTATCAGACCACGATCCATCCAAACCACTCTTTCTCTACCTCCCGTTTCAAAATGTCCATTCACCAGTACAAGCTCCTGAATCATATGTTGACAAGTACAAGTTCATTAAAGACCTAAAGAGGCGAACATATGCTGGTATGGTAGATGCTGTTGATGAAGCTATTGGTAATGTCACTAGAGCTTTCGTAGAAAAAGGGTAAGTACCCAGGGTTGTAGCTAAGAAATTACTCTTTCAATTAATTTGCTCATTATAGTGGCACCAATACTCAAGGTAGTTTATTCAAAGTGTTCATTTAAACGATATGTGACAATATTGAACCAGCTAAAAAGGTGCGAAGCAACATGGAGATGTAAAAACATTTGTGAAACAAAAAGAGTCTTGTGCAAAATTGAAAATGCCTCCTTTCTTTATCGAACAAATCTTTAGCGAAAGAGAGTGAAAGATCTGGTAACAAATTTCATTCCCAATCTTTCTCCCTTGAAAGGGGGGGGCTACCAAGCTTCCTGATTGCAAGATGGTGGAAGCAGGACTGACACGGAAAAAGAAGACACAGCAAACAAGTGCTCAAAACAAGATTTTGTTTCAATTAATTTACTCATTATAGTGGCACCAATACTCAAGGTAGTTTATTCAAACTTTTCATTTAAACGATATGTGACGATATCGGACGATTGTACGTGCGTTATCAAAATCATTTGTTACCATTACCGTGCGTTCACGGTCAATATCCAGCAAGTGATCACCTCTTTCTCAACCGGCGAATTTCGCCAGCAGCCCGCTTAACGACAACACGGAGTACCAAGGGCATGGTAAACCTGGTGTCATTTTGTGGCTAGCTTCCAAACGCAACAGGAGAGCTGGCTTGCAGGCTATACTTGCTATTTTGAGCAGGAAATTTCCATGTATATAATGATGGTTTGATGGGCACAGTTAGTAAAATCCTTCTTTTCAACAAAAGCTGACTTAGCTGTCCATCCTTACGAGGTCGGTAAATGAGTACCAGCTTCGGCTGGGAGCTAACCTGCGATGGATTAGTGTCTCATCCAGGGGGAGTCAATGACTCTCGTCTGCCTAATTCTAAAGAAACTGGAAATAAGCGCCAGGTCCATCGGCCATTAGAGTAACTAACTAACTAACTAAATAACTAACTAACTAACTAACTAACTAAATAAATAAATAAATAAATATAAATAAATAAATATAAATAAATAAATATAAATAAATAAATAAATAAATGAGAAAATATATAGACAAGAAAATATATAAATAAATAAATAAGAAAATATATAGATAAGAAAATATATAAATTAGTAAATAAATAAATTAGTAAATAAATAAATTAGTAAATAAATAAATTAGTAAAAAAAATAAATAAATACTTTATTTAACGTCTTTACGCGAGGTTAGTTGTTACCCAATCTCCCTAGCCACTGGCTCGTGATTTAAGCGGTCTACGGTACAGATTTTGGCCCCTAAGTCGATTTTATGGAGGGAGGAAAACCGGAGATCCCGGGGAAAAACCCTCGGAGTCAGATTGAGATCAGCAAATCTCAGCCCACATGCAAACCCCAGGATTCGAACTCGGGTCTGTAGTGGTGGGAGGCGTGAGTGAGAACCACTAGGCCAACCTGACTCCCAAATAATAAAATGATTCAAATTAGAGTGAACCCCGACTGTTATGAACATTTTGCGTCAAAAAATACTTTGACTGTCCCTGAATCTTCCTCGATGCTTTATGTTAATTTGAGCCTTTCTGTTCCAGTTTCAGATCGTTTTCTATGGCCTACTTTGCCAATTGAAAATAGTGGGCGGTGTCATTTTGTTTGTGTGACGTCACTCTTGCGCTGAAGTTTTACTTATATAGAGGCATGGGAATGAACCGTATCTCGGAAACGAATATGAAATATTAAGTAAAAAATTGCTTGTGTTACTTCGAAGTTCCCGCTTACAAAAAAAAAGTCCGATCGCAAGATTGATGTCACGCAAACAAAAGCAAGGGTTTCCTTTAATAATGAAATCACAGGAAGAGATAACTAAAACCAGAAACATTAAATTGTCTTTCAGCCTTTGGGAAAACACTCTGATGATTTTCAGTACTGACAATGGTGGTATCCCTGGGGGTGGAGGTTATGATTGGCCACTTCGTGGACACAAAGGCACACTTTGGGAGGGTGGGGTGAGAGGAGTTGCATTTGTCCGTGGTTCTTTGTTAAAGAGAAGAGGAGTAATCTGTAAAGAATTACTTCACGTGACAGACTGGTACCCTACCCTCCTGAGTCTAGCTGGTAAGTCGGAAGAGGTTTTAGAAGCGTAGGGAAACACAATGGTTCAAATGAAAAATGTCAAGAAAAGAAAAAAAGAAATAACCGTATTTTGCCGTGTATAATTTATCAATACCGTGCAAAAGTCAACCTCCCTCTTTGCAGTCAAAAAATAGCGATTTTTTTCCTTGTATAAATCTATTTTCCCTTTTTTCACCAGATAAAGCAAAAGAATAACCGTGTTTACAGTAGCAAACTCACTAAATAATTTATTAACCTCGTCCGTTTGGTCATTACAGGGAAATCTCAGACCGAGGCCTTGCTCTAATGACCGAGCGATAGCGAGGTTAATAAGTTATTTGTTATATGGCCGTTAGTCTATTTTCGGAGAAAAACAAAAAAAAACAGCAGAGGTTAATTTGCATATCCGCTTGCGCGCGCGCATTCATTTCAAACGATGTTCACTCAACCGAATCGGCAGTCGTCTTGAAAACCGGACAAAAATGTTTCTTTAAAAATGAACAGTTAAAATGACCGGTCAGTAGAGGGAAATCTCGCCCTTCTAGCAACCAATCAGATTGCAGGAAACTATCTAGTTATATAATAAATGCCATTAATCGGAAAACATAATGTTCCCGAAACAATAGCGATCGATATGTTCTTCTTGAAAATAAATGTTAGGGAAAATCGTTATATAAAAGAATTTTTTTAGAAAACCAATTGATGTGTTAATACGAAAAAATATAAGTTTGGGGGCTGAGCTTTCTTTTAAATGTTATATCTTTTATGACGACATGAAGGTTTTTATGTTTACTTAATGTTGAGGTGTTTTATTTTTGCAGGAGCAAATGCAAAAATCCAAAAAAGTAAAAATGTTCCACCCCTGGACGGTATGAATGTGTGGGACACAATATCACATGGACAGCCTTCACCCAGGAAAGAAATACTGCACAATATCGACCTGCCCACGGATGCTACTGATGACGAAAGAAATCACAGGGAGGGCGTGGCTTTGCGTGTAGGTCATATGAAACTTCTGATGTCAGTTGAGAATATGACTTGGTACAAACCACCAGAGTTGCAACAGCCTTTATTCCCAGGCGATGAAAGTCAGGTAATTACAGTTAAACTAAAGTGTAGAGAATCTGTGTTGACGCAGTAAATTTTCCTTACTTTATTAACGTAAAATTAATAACTTCATTAACGTAAAATTAACAAAGATATCTATTCGAATAAGCCTTCTGGGTGCTTATTTGATTTTCGGGTTTTTAATGTAACGCTTTTTCGAGTGGGACGTTTCTTCAAAGGAAAGCGCTTGTTAAATTTTACACCATTTTAATGATAAAGACATTTAAATCTTAAAGAAATTTATTATTTAAAACACAAAACAAAAGGTATCTTTGCTGAGATCTTTGCTTACAACCTGTTTCATCGAATTTATGACTTTTTTTCTTTCTTATTTTATTTTTACGTAGTGTTAAAGAAAGGGTTTTAAAATTTTACTTGAACTCTCGTTTTTTTATTTGAAATGCGCGGGATTTCGGCGTGAAAATTGTCCCAAAGATCGCGCGGCCAGTGACGTCAGTTGTTTTGATGAACAGCAAGACGGCTGAAAGGTAGCTAAAAACTGTAAGTCGCGGCGGGACGTAATTATATTGTAGAGCCGATGCACAAAGTTTTAAGAATACTAGCTACACACCAGGTCTAACAATTCTTCAAGTTTCTTATTAAACCACGTTACGACACGACCCCAATCTTGCTCAGTCCTTGGATGATTTTTGAAGTGATATTTAGCATCTTTTGGCTGCTAAAATCATGGAAATAATTTTTTTCTCGTCATTCTCAAACCAATAATTATTTTTTTTATGTTCATGAGTAAACCAAATAAAAAAAAAATTCTGTCATATACACTTTAACATTTAATCGAAACCTGAGCACAGGATTCGCCTGGATTTGTTACGAAAATTTTATTTAATGGCAATTAAGGTTTAAGACTCCTTGAATAGACTTTAAAAAGTATTAAAGTGTTTCGGCGAGAAGATAAGTTTATGTAATCGAACCTTTACGAGTTCAGTATGGAATTAATTTGCACAAGTGTGTTTTAAAAAGAATCAAGGTTCGATTACATGTTAATCATATATCCTGAAAAAATTATAAAAAATTCACGGTGAAAAAGCTGGCCATTGTGTATGTTTTCAAGATTTTTTTTGAATTTCCCTCCATCGTTGTCATAGAAACCTCTGCATTTTGATTGGCTTATTAGCTTTGTATTGTCTATTATCCAATCAGATTTAAGTGTTTGAGATTGTAATTGTACGAAATTACCAATTTCTGCACGGAATTACAAAGTAATTGCACTGCTCTTGACCAATCAGAATCAAGTAATTTTTTCATGTATATGATTAACCCTTTCTGCCCCAGGCAATTTATCAAGGTCTAACTTCTCCTTATATAACTCAAAGAAAATAGTATGACTTGTAATGAGAAACTTGGAATTGATCATATGGAATAAGCTGTGGAAGTTGAAAAGCCAAATTCTTCCAAACTGCTTATATAGATAGTATGGAACTCAGTTGGGAGAATTTGCCAACACGTCATTTGTCGTGTTTGGGGCTTAAAGGGTTGAAACTGTAACTTAAACAACTCTGGGTTTCAATGTTTAATATCGTAGGTAGAGTAGGAAGCTGACATTTTGAGCGTTAGTCCTTCGTCAGAGCGACAGAATTCAGCTTTTTCTTTTTTTTCAACATATTTATATCTCCTCACAGTATCGAGAAAATTAACGGGAACCGTTTTTGCGTATTTCAGCTTAAAAGGAGAATAATTGATGTAGCACTATTCAACATAACCGCTGACCCAGACGAACACTTTGATCTAAGCAAAAAACTCCCGGATGTGGTAAAGTCGATGACCGCGCGCGTGGAGTTTTATAAAAAACGGACTGTACCCCAGATAAACAAGCCCAACGACCCAGAAGCTATGCGAACCGCTGAGAAGAATGGAATTTGGACGCCATGGTGCGAATGAATTATAGGAAAGGTGACTGACATTGTGTTTAATTAAGATAAGTCAAAGCATTAAAATCATTCCTTTTGGTAGACAGTGAGAAAATAGAATAAGATAAAGTTCTAGGTAGTGACTCGAACTGAGTCTATACGGCCCCTAAAAAACCAGAAAAGTCTTCTAGTACTTAGAGACCTTGAAAATCCGTGGATTTTGTAAATATAGATTTCACTGAAAATTTTATCTGAAAGTTATATGTATTTTGAAAACAGCAAAGCAGCGAAAATTATATTTTGTTGATAAAAACCTTTTTTACTATTAAAAAAAACTAGCGAAAATATGCAACGTTTCATTAGAATTAATATTTTATTCAAATAATAACACGAGTTTTTACTGATTCTCAAGGTACTGACGTAAAATATTTATAATTTATTTTTAATTTACAAACTAGTGATTTCGATTGAGCATGCGTGATAATGAAAAAAATATGGCGGCTCTATTATCAAATTTAACACTGCTTATTGGGTCTTGTTTCACTGACGTCTTGTAAAGAAAGAAACGGTTCTTCCACTCAGTTTATCGGCATTTACTTTCTCAGTACGTAACTTATACGAAATAATACGTGTTTGGTAGTGAGAAAGAAAGAAATGATTACTTTATGTCAATCTATCATCTTCTATTTTCTCTCGGCATATCTCACACAAAATGTCACATCTGTTATCGAGGAAGAAAAAATTGATCACTACCAACAAGTTATCAATATCAAAGTTCTCCCAACATAATTCATACATGGTAATACAAAAAGTAATGAGAAAGAAAGAACTGATCACTGCCGCCAGTTAACCAGTATCAAACCTCTCTTAGTATAAAACTTGCAAAACAATACATATGATAACGAGGAAGGAGGAAATGATCACGACAATCAATTTATCAGCATCAAAATTCTCCTAATAAGACTTATACAAATATTACACTTATTTGTGCCACATCCTACAAGCACAACGCTTCATTTTTACTTAGTATCTTGTGTGGAAATCTGAGCCTGATTGTTAGCTATGCCATGCTGACGAGGCCCAAAAAGGCCGAAACAGCTGTCCATGGCTGCTAACAGTCAGGCTCACTTTTATTCATGGTAGATTAAGGGGTAATGCCCGCTACCAACGTAATCTAGTGCCGATGTTAGTGGCTTCAAGTTTGATACTAGTACGTATTTACTACCTGACTTACTGACACAAAATAATACATTTGGTAATGAGAAATGAGAAACTAATCAGATGTTTTTAAAGGAAAGTTCTCAGAAACGTTTATCTAGAATTAGTATGGAACTTAATTGGGAGAAGTTTGATCATAATGAGTTTGTCGAAATTGAATGATTGTGATTTCTTCATATTTTTGAACTTGTGGTGTGGAAGCCATATGTTTGGTTCGCAATGACAGCAATGCTTTTTCTCGGTTTAGTGGTTTAGTACTGGCCAATAATTGCTCGCCTGTAAAAAATGAAATAATTAATTTTAGTGGCTGTTGGTCTTCGTTTCCATATCAACTGAAACGTTTACTCGGCTATCTCGATTAACTTAAAAATTATGCGTAGGTTAGTTTTCATTTGAGGACAGAAATTAAGCACTGACTTAACTAGGCGCCCTTTAACATAAGAACTAGATTTAAGCTAGCATCCTCATTCCCTTTTCTTTTGTATCAACCATTTTTGATAGAATTTATCGCCCATTCATGAATGCTAAAGGCGGTGTGGTTGGCGCAGTAGGTAAGATCTATGCCATCCAACCACAAGGTCCCAGGTTCGATTCCTCAGTTCTACGGAAAGGGAAGAGGCGCCTATATGTGCTTTCGGTCCACTGGGGGTAAACTGATTATTGTCATGCGCCTTTGAGCATATCCATATGAAAAGGCGCAATATAAATTTATCACTTTACTTTTGTTTTTACGCTCATTGAAAAAACCCAACCGTTTCAAGCTCTGCCAATAAGAGCAAGTAAAGCATCGACATAGAAAACAACATAAGGTTTGCAAGTTGACCAATCATAGCGTGCGAAATTCCTCAACCTTGTGAAAATTAATCATAAGTTTCACATACTTGGTTGCTTCATCGAGGTATCTCATGTGGCTGATGGGACGGACACCTCCCTTCCCATCCGGGATCTGTAGCGTAAACCTTAGGGCCTTGTCACACCCCTTTGCCAGGACCAGGTCATGTTGGGTGCCTTTCTGATCCCCGAGATGCACACATTTTTTACTTTTTACATGCTGTAGAGATCAGAAACAAAATTGTCAATATTGAATACCTTTAATCGTGATTTTTTGCCATATACCTTATATGGAGAATAATTGCAACAAGTGATATCGTAACGAAAGGTTTGTGTGAGAAAACGAAACTCTAAGATTTTGAAGATATAGTCTTTCGTAGTCCATTCTGGATACTCGACTAAGCTGAGTTTGATTTAAATACCTTCCTTACATGCTCAAACAAAGATTTCTCACGTTAACAATTTATTTATCCCATTATATCAGAGTTCTTCTCAGAAGAAACTGTTTGAGTTGAGCCTGTAATTTTTACTGGTTAATTTAACTGAATTTCCAACTTTGTCTTTTTAATTTCATCTTACCCCTTGGTTTTGTATTAGTAGTCAAGCATCGTTCATTGTTTTACATTGAGTTGCAACTATAATTTAACACGCGCTATTTTGTTTGTAGTTCTTTAAATTAAAACGCAATCACGCTTTTTGCTCGCTATTGTAATCGGCTCGCTAGAAGCACGTGCGGTCCCTGCTGTAGTCAAGACTTGGTGGAAGTCGGAATAGGCTCTTTGCAGTTGGGGGTCACGTGACCATAGGTACCTAAAATCAATTAGCTGTGACAAAACTGAATCCAG
>JAOEHV020452292.1:0-10225 GCA_025447995.2 Isaurus tuberculatus | reverse complement strand
CGGGTCCCGGATGAAGTGGTGTATGGAATCTACGAGTGGTTTAGTTCCCAGTAAAACACTCTTCTCCATATAATAAATATATGTATATATATTTATTCTAAAACATCAAACATGTATGGTAAAATACAACACAAAAACACTTGAATAGTATTTTTCGAAGAATTTTACGCATTTCTTGGACTAAAAACAAGCAGCAAAAAAACTTGGAAATAACAGAAAAAGAAATGAATCTACTGGGTTTTTTTGGTGCGTTTTTCTATGCCAAAATTTTATTTTGGGTTTCTATGCACCGCCTCTCCTCCATACACCCTCAACAAACACTTTATAGTACGTGGTTCGCCTCTAAACGCCTTCCAAATGTCTTCTATATGAAGTAATGATGTAAGTTGCTAACACTGTCTTTATGTTTAGTTTATAAACAATATTATTTTTTTTCTGAACAAAGAATCAACCAACTTTCTTACCAATTCATTTTTTAAGGTGATTTAAGTGTTACACGCAGTATTTAGAAACCGCCAATATTCAAATTTGTATCAGAATTTTAAAGCACAAATGACAGTTGGTTCTAAGGGTTTTAGTAACATTATATTTGAAAGCCTTAACGGTGTATAAAAGAATGAAACATCTGGATGACCTAAACGTGGCAGAACTTTGATAACTTGACATTTCACACCTAACGTCCTGGTAGAAAGTTTCAGATCATTGTTTGTGGTTCTTGTCACATGTTGTTGTCTTCATCCTGATTGGCTGAGCCATGAATCTATGGTACCATTACTTATCTAGAACTGTTTTTGTGATGTATAATGGATTTTAACCACCGGCTAAAGATAAAAAAAAATGAAAGCGTGAAAACTCTGGTTCATTTAGGTTTTGATCTCATATGAAATATGTTGCAACCTAAAACTCTTAATATAATGATTTCTTGAGCTCTGATTGGTCAAGTTTTGGGGTTTAGTAACCAGTAAAGGTAATTATTGTTAGTGATTTTTATAGATATAGATATAGATTTTTTACAACTCTTAGGTGGACGGAGAAACTTGAGCGAGTAAGCTATACGAGAAAGTCTCCTAGGGCCTACGGTTTAACGTCCTTATCCTAGAAGACGCGAAGGTCTAACCATTTACTGATGTTAGAGCAAAGGCAGCACCTTCTCCTTAATTATTTTAAGACCCTAAGTGTTGGTCCGGCCGGGAATCGAACCCCGGCCTCCCACAGAGCAGACTGGCACCTTACCAACTAGGCTAACCAGGTGGTGGTTTCATATGCCAGTAACAATTTTATTCCAAACTTCGACTGCAATTAGTCAAAATAGAAAAATTTCTGCAATATGGTGGCACCATACACGATTTAAACGATTCTAACTTCCGTACGTAGTGTAGGAGATAAAGTTTTGAGTGTTAGCCTTTTGCCAGAGCTTTCAATTAAATCGGGGTTGAATCGCTCAACCACTACCGTGAGTAGAGTAGGATGCTGGCGTTTTAAGCGTTAGCTCTTCGTTAGAGCAATTGAAAATTTGTTGCACTAATGTTTTTATGTACTTTAGGTAAGGTTTGCTTTAAGGAACAGAAGGAAAATTTCAAAAATTTGCTTTGTGATAGTCTAAACAATTTTGGAAAGAAGGGTCGGGTTACATTCTTTCAAACCCGATGCAATTCATAAGAAAGTTGTGAAAAAAAAATTACCATTAACTGGAATAAATATTGTTGTATCGAGGAAACTTTACTTTGTTTATTCTTCATTGATCTTTAAGAATTCCTTTTTGGAAACATTATATAATTTATTCAATTAGTGCTAATTAAAGCACAGTGTTTCAACAAGATACTAAAGTTGCAAACAACAAATTTAATAAGTTCTGATTGAATAAATTTGTCAGCTTTTTTCTTCAGGACGATACGGTTTAAATGATGAACATGCAAGTTGCTCCTTTGTTAGTTAATTTCATTGAGGAAGGATCACTTGAATTACCTTAAAGTTAGAATAAAAAACGACATTTCGCAGTTCCAATATGAAGCTCAGGATTCAATAGCGGCTCGTACAGGTTGAAGGTGTATATAAAGGCCATCATGGTAGCCTGGAGAAATTTATTTTTTGTTTGTTTTTCAGGATCACAAGATGAGACACCGTCAATCAATTTAGGTTGGCCACCAGGATTACAAAGCCATAACAGCCACCAGAACAATACCAGCTTCAACAAAAGGCAAAACAAAACAAACCCTGTTCGCTCCGAGAATGTGACAGAAAGCCACAAACCAAAAGGAAATCATTTTGATAAAAACAACGGCTCACTAAATGAAAACTATAGCAGTATATTCAATGTGTCAAGTACACAAAACTCTTATTCACACGATACTGGTAGTACCAGTACACCGAGGCTCTTTACTAGCCAAACTCTGGTTGAAGACACCTACTCAAATGAATCTGTGGTATTCAGCGATGCGAACAACCATTCAAAAAGCCATTCTTCTCGGACAGTGGCAATTAACTCAATATTCCTGGACCAGACGAGTTTCATAGTTAGCAAGAGTATCGTGTCAAAAAGCGTAAAATTTGAAGCTTCCGGGACTGTTTTATTGTCACAAACAAAAACCCCGGCACCAGTTGAAATGTCTGAAATAAAACTGAACAAAGCTCATGTTTTGGCCGACCTTGATGAATATAAAGATGAAGACAGCAGATCTTCTAACGATGTTAAATCGAAGCAGCACATATTCAGTACAGGTAAGTTTTTATCAGAAAGAACTGTTTTTTTTTTGTGTGTTTTGCTGGCTTTTTTTTTTTCATCAAGGGGGAATTTTGGCTTTCTTTGTCTTACTGTACTAATCCCTTAAAAAGCACTTCACTTAACATTTTTTGTTTTGTTTTTATGAGTTAAAACAAATTGCTAAAGAAAAACAATAGAAGCAGACGATAAATAAACGTCCCATTAGAAAAAGACTAAATTGAGTAAAAAATAGAAGATTAGTTGGTTTAAACTAGTTATTTTAAAAGTTTAAATTAAAACTTCAAAGTTCGCGGGAAAGGTTGACCTATAGATCAGGATCTCAAAAGATGAATGTTCCGTGGACGCTCTTTTGTTTTATGAAGACCCTTTTAACTATTGCTTTCTCAATTGACCGTAAATATCGTTCAGCGAATAATAAAAATCCACATTGGTTTATGATTAAGATAATGTATATTTTTCCCTTTTTAAAAAACGTTTAAACATATCAGTAAAAAGGACAAAAGTATTTTACTTGCCAGTAAGAACAATTAATACAATGTCGGAGGTCATGATTGGGGAAACGAGAAGGGAACGTTTTTTGATTGGTTACGCATTCAATTCAAGAAATCTTTCAAAACCAACAAACGAAGTGTAAAAGATAACATAAAAACACCGAATACTCACCTAACCTTCTTAGGAGAATACTTGTAAGTCAGCCCCCACGCCAATATCAGAGGCGTCTATCTGTATAATAATATGGCTTTTAGTAATACAGCAACTATTACATTGGGGCATTTCACTGATTTTTTCGGAAGAGTATGTCGAAGGTAATACTCACAGTGTTCTGTTCCTATTTGTTCAGTTTATGTGCTAAGTCTTCTATGCCTCAAAATATATAGTTGTTCTATCTGGATCTCCTGGACGGGTGTTACCAGGCAGGAAACATACTCTAATGAAGGAAAAAATCAGGCCCCAGGGATCACCTGCGAATACCTCTACACCCCGTGTCTTGCTATGTTGCCAGCATGGTGAGTCCCGGTGGTGTAGTGGTTTTCACGCCTGACTAGGACCAGGAGACGTGGATTCGAGTCCCAGTCGGGGCATTTCATTGATTTTTTTCGGAAGAGTATGTCAAAGGTAATATTCACAGTGTTCTGTTCCTATTTGTTTAGTTTAACTATTAAATTGTATTGATATTATCTGATTTATTTGTCAGTACGATATTTATTCTGATTGCATCAAGCGCTGACAAAAGCAGACGTCTGCCAAATAATGTCTCACAAGCCGAAAAGCAACGTCTCTGCTATAAATATGGTTATAACGCTGCTATTTACCCAAAGTTTTAGTAATGACAATAATTGTCATAATATAATTTTACTAAACTGTTTTCCTGTCTTTTCCTTGCAGGGGCTGATAGTTCTGTTCCAGCACAAGTTCGTGTGTTAAACCACACCTCCCCAGGGGGTCTCTCTTACAATGTTACGCTACAAGAGAAAGAGTCTCCCCCTGGTCAGGTGTTCAGAACGTCATCGTCTAAGAGTGATGAAGCCCTAACAGCTCACTCAAGACATAACCTACGAAAGCGTACGAAACATTTAGAAAATGCCAGTGTTAACTTGCGCAGAAAAAGTAAGATGTTAACTTTGAAAACTAAAAAACTGACGCCAGTGGTTGGGAAAGTCGAGACCAGCGGTGTGAACCAACTTCATAAAAACGAAAGCGTCTATAAACGTTTACAACAAGTGCCAAAGAGAAAAATAAAATTGGCTAGTCCTTTTGGTTTGGATAGATTAAACAGTTTGTTGAAGACATCTGTAAATCGGAGTCACTACTCTAGAGAAGTCGTGCAACATCTAATTGATATTGGGAAGGTTACCATAGAGACAGGAAAGAAACTACTTAAAAAGGGAAAGAGTTTAACACTTGCGGGAAAAAAGGAGCGCAAAACAATAAAATTTAAGGCACTTGCACAGCGGCTTATTGTTAATGGAAAGAAAAATCTTTCCCATGGCGCGAAGCTTGCTAACTTTTCAAAAGGATTGCACATCAAGAAAAGCACTGCAACTGCAAAAGAGCTAAAAACATTAGTTCTAAACAAGACAAACATACCTTCCGCAATAAGCATGCCAGAAATGAAAATGGTGTCCTTGTGCAGTCATGGTCCTACACATTATGGTGTTACTCTTCGTGGTGGGTTACAAGCTGGCAAATTTAACCTACAAGGAAAGTTAGACTCAATTAACAACTGTATTAAACGTTGTTGTGAAAACCAGGCTTGTAACCTAGTCTTTATGGTTAGACAATTCTGTTACACAGTAGCGTGTGACAACGTGACATTATGTCAAACTGTACGGGCGCGTCACGCAACACTCTATCAACCTCGAGTGGTGTATTTATGGCGTGGAATTCATTATGAGAATAGAAAGGGTAAAAACGGTATATCTAGCTACAATCGGCAATCCAAACATAGAATTGAATTTCAAAAACATACTGAATTTAAAAACGCAAGTCATCAAAAGTCTTTTAAATCAAGCTTTCGTTGTAAGAGGACGATTTTCAAACACTTTTTGAAAAAAGGTGATTTGCTTTTTCTTGGGCATTTACAAAAGAAAAGTGTTTGTCAGCAGTCCTGCTGCAAAATAAAGGGTTGTAATGTGGCTTTATACATCCACAGAAAGTGCTACGCTCTCTCTTGCTTTGAAGACTTTCGAGGCTGCCCGATGACACAAGCGGAAAAAATTGGAATTCCTCACATTGTTCTACATAAGAAAGACTATCCAGCCATTGTGTCATGGAGTTCAGTATTTGTCCGAAACTTCAAACACTCCTCAAAAACTAAAAATTTGAGGCATGTTAGCAAACTTAAAAATGCTGCTGAGATTAGAAAACGGACCTACGAATTCTGTCCGCATTCTAAACTTTACAGTCAAGTTGTCTTTCGCCGTGGAAAACAGACTGGTGATTTTACATTTATTGGAAAAGTTAAGGATATTAAACAATGTCTGAGGAAGTGTTGCAAAGTACCCGGATGCGACGTAGCTTTCCTATTGGATAGATACTGTTACAACGTACATTGCTACAGAGAAGCCTTGTGTCATATTGTTTCATCAAACCAACTAAAGTACAAAACGCAAGCAATTATCGTTACCCGAAGATTTAACAAAGAAAAAACATTGCCAAGTTCTGGCCGACCACACTTTTACCACATATATGGACATAAAAATGGAAAAAATAAAAGAGACCACAAGAAAACGGTAAAGAAATCGAGTTCCCATAATGATGTAGCAAAACTATTAAAGTTTAAGTCAAAACAGAAAGAAACAAGTCACCAAAAATATAAAAGTCAACTAAAATCTACGAAGCGAAAAAAGCAAGAAGAGGATCTAATTACAAATTTTGGAAAAAATTCCGCGAGCGTACAATTTTTACCTGTAAAAATTAGAATAAACTTCGATCAACCAAACGGAAGAAAAAGAAACAGGGTGAAGACATCTTTGAAAGTAGAAAAATCAAAAGACATGAATAATGGTTCAACTGATGCCGAGCAGTTGAACATAAAAATAGATTTTAGAGAGTCTCAGCAAGATGGCACTGATTTAGGTTCTAACATGACAAGAGATATCTCTCCGAGCTCTGTTACTAAAATAAGTAGCTCTGAAAACCCGAAGACTAATGTTGCAACAAAACTTTTAACTCGAGGAAAATGTCTCGCAAAGAAAACTCTTTATAACGTCACCTTGTTAGGAGGGTACGATTCTGGCACCTTTCAAGCAATCACTACAACTGGTTCGTTGGATGAGTGTTCAAAGATTTGTTGTCAATCTGATAACTGTGATTTAGTCTTTATCGTCCTTCGTAAGTGTTTTATGGTGAATTGCTACAATATGAATCTGTGCAAGCCTGTCCCAACAAAAGAGGCTGCAAAATTTAATCCTCAAATAATTTATGTAGAGAGGGAAACCGTAAGGTCGTCTAAAGTAAAGACTTCCTCCGAACAAAAGCATTCAAACGGAAGCGCTCTCGAAAACACTAAAGCTGTAAAGAACAAAAGTAAACATCGACAGTGTTCAGCTGGAAAAGTTTTGCTGAATACAACGCTGCGTCTAGGTCTAAATGCGGGCAACTTTTCTTATCATCCTCAGATCGACCGACTGGAAGATTGTATAAACTTGTGTTGTATTGACATTAAGTGCGACGTCGCCTTGATTATCAGGAAAAGTTGCTTCACGGTAAAATGTGCTTCAAAGAGTTTATGCGAGACCAAATACGTAGAACACTCGGATTATTTGCCCAAACTGGTGTTTGCGTCTAATACAGTGGCCAACCAATCAAAATTATCTGTAATATATTTAGCAGTTAGAAAGGTAGCACCTGTTCTGTTACCAGAACCCAGCGAACCATTAGCACGAACAAGCCCCTCTCCATCAATTTATTTCCCAACCCCTCAAAATAATTTGACAAAAATATCAAGTTCTGATTCCTCTCTGAAAACTGAAAATGAAATTCAGAGAAGTTTGATGTCAAGTCCTGCCATTTTTACGACATCTTATGCACCAACTACCAACGTCAACATTGAGAAGTCTACCCAAAATGTACAGAACTATTCTACAGAATTATCATCTAGTGGTGAAATATTCAGTGGATCAGGTACAGATTATTTATCAGAAACGGAATTTGTCAAAGGTGAGAGTGACTGGCAATATCGTAACTTGATGCATATGAAAAATAAAAATGAAGTTAATTTCAAAACCGAGTATAAACCAGAGAGGATCCTTAAGATAGATCATGAAATTAAGGACGTTAATAAGGCTAATGCAAGAATACTTAATACTGACTTAAGCAACGAAAACTCACAGTTTTCCCCAAACGCAGTTCCAAAAGACAACTGCCTCTCTAGTCCTGAACTAAGCAATATGACTTTACGTGGTGGTTATAAAGCTGGTATTTTTACCCATCAAGTAACTGTGAAGGACATGAACACTTGTAAAGAGATTTGCTGCGAAAGTGACTCTTGTGATTTGGCGTTTATAGTTGACAGCAGTTGTTACACAGTGTCATGTTTCTCGAATACCCAATGCCAGCCGGTCAAGGCAAGACAATCAAGAAGGTTTTACCCAAGAATAGTTTATATTAAAAGAAAGTCAGGCAACGTTTCTAGCGATGGCGATGGAAGCAGTTCTGAATATGAGCAGTCGAATATAAACCACACGGAGAAAGTTGACACAGACATTGCTTCTAGTTCCACAGCTGAGAGCAACATCACCAAAAGCAAACCTGTGAACTGTACGGCAGGAAGTACCCTATTCGATGTTACTTTAAAAGGTGGCTTTCGAGCTGGTAAATTCATAAGTAAAGGAACTGCTGACACCATAGAAGGCTGCGTTAAGTTTTGCTGCCAGAGCTTGAGATGTGACTTGGCTTTTATGATACGAAATGTTTGTTTCAATGTGCAATGCAACAACTCTCTTGAATGCAGCCCCATTGCCGCGCATCACACTGAAAAGTATCACCCGAAGATAGTTTACGTTCGACACTCAGATCAGAACGCAAGTTTTTTGGAAAAGTTCGAAGAACTGCGTCTATCGAAGCCAAATCCAGAGAATCTTCAAAGCAGACTTAACGATTCGAAAACTCAAAGAAGCAATAACACTAAACACATTCCTTCAAACGACACTTTAGATAAATGCCAGTTTTCCGATATAAAACGCGGTTATACTTTAAAACAGGGCGCCTCCGCTGGAAGCTTTATGTTTGCAGGAAAATTTGCTGACATGGAAGATTGTATTAAGCAATGTTGCCGTGAAGATTCATGTGATGTTGCACTAAAACTTAAACAAAACTGCTTCTTGGTGAAATGCCATACCCAAAAGTCCTGCTATTCAGTCCAGGCTGTTCTCTCCGAATATCATCCGATGATTGCTTTTAGAATAAAAGGTAAGGTAATACATTTTTAGCACGAAACAAAATATATTGTCTTTTTAAGTTATTTTAAACGGCGGCGTGGTTGGCGCCTTTATACCTTCCAAGCACAAGGTCCAAGGATCGATCCCCGGTTCTGCAAATAATTGAAAATTTGTGTGACCTTTTTTCTGCCAAAGCTAACTCAGCTTTCGATCTGCTGGAATATAACCTTCGATGGATTAGTATCCCTCCCTTCCACGGGGAGCTATAAGGACACTCAACTGACTTAAACTTTTAAACCGGAGATAAGAGCCGATGTGGAATCAGACTCTCGTCCGCTTAAAAATACCGAAATCATTGTTTATTTAAGTTTAAAGGCTAAAGGCGTAATATTTTTAAAAACTTAAGTTTCGTAGATGGACCAACTAAATTAATCTGTACCATACCATCTGCCAGTCACAGCTCAGCTGCTGAAGTTATTTATACTTCGGTATCGCAGCACTAACGAGCTTGAATATCCATTTAAACCTGATATTTTTCTGGCTTTTCTTTGTAAAGTATAAAAAGTGATACATTTATATTGCACCTTTTCCATATGGATATGCTCAAAGGCGCATTACAATAATCAGTTTACCCCCAGAGAACCGAAAGCACATATAGGCGCCTCTGGCAGCCGCTTTAACGCGGTCCATGTATGCTGGTACTCATTTAGCTACCTCGGAAGTTTGAAAAGCTGAGTGAGCTTTAGCGGGAAAGAAGGTCAACCAAATATTCAACCCTCGACCAGGCCGGGGATTGAACCCGGGACCTTAGGGTTGGGAGGCAGAGATCTTACCACTGTGCCAGCCCCTCCGCTTTTCTTTGGCAACTAAGTATTAAAATCTTCTCATAAAAATCTTTCTTACTTATAAAATTTTAACTCCATTTGTTTTTTCAAGAAAACAGCAATTCATCAGTTGCTCTAAACAAGGTAACATTCAATCGTCAGCTTTCTACTACACTAACGGTGATTACACATTGTAAGCGATTCAACATGGTAACCTACAAAAATTTACGTTAACACCCATTAGGTTTTTTTGTAAGGCGAACCGGTTCTTACTTTTGTGATAAGGTTTTTACTGCGGTACTCGATAATCGTTGTACACCTTTAATTGTTATTGATAGACCCATTAAAATCGACCTGCGTTCAACACCTGTGGCTTCATACCCGAGTTTGTAAGTGCGCTGCAAGGTCATTGGTTCAAATCCCGTCGAAACCAGAGACTTTTAAGGTTTTCTTTCCTCAACGTTTATAACTGCAAGGAGTTTTCATAATTTGCGAGTCAATTCCAGCCGCGAGCATCCCCCCGGGCAAACCCCGGGTATTTGATACAAGATGAGTCCAGCAGGGCCGGGCATCTGGCAGTTAATAGTGTCCCGGGCCCCTGGGCATTTGCAAACAACAACGAAAATTCCTGTCTTAATTTACGACGGCGCCCAGAAGTCAAGCGTTTCAAATACCTTCCCTTTGGAATAAGAAGAGCATTTATCGACCATAAAAGACCTGTAAAAACAATAAAACCATTTGCTTTGTCTTTGTTCGGTCGGAGTGTCTCATTTCGTGACCCTATCAGTTCACCATGA
>JAOEHV020452291.1:9245-21935 GCA_025447995.2 Isaurus tuberculatus | reverse complement strand
GGTGTTGTACTGATTTTATATTAGTATTTTATCTTGAGCTATGGTTGGCAGGTTGGTGTTGTACTGATTTTATATTAGTATTTTATCTTGAGCTATGGTTGGCAGGTTGGTGTTGTACTGATTTTATATTATTGTATATCTTGAGCTTTGGTTGGCAGGTTGGTGTTGTACTGATTTTATATTAGTATTGTATCTTGAGCTTTAGTTGGCACGTTTGTATTGTTTTGGTATTGTATTGTTTTAGTATAATTCTATCTCGAGCTTTGGTAGCATGTTGGTATTGTATTGGTACTGTATTTGTTTTGTATTATACAAGCATTGTAACTCGAGCTTTAGTAGGCCGGTTGGCGTTGTGTAATTTGCAATATGTTTTTAATCTAGTATAGCTAAAGAGTTTTTCGGGATCTTTTTTTATTTTAAAATGAAGAATAACGCAGAAATCGTCGTTTCGCAGTCTTCATGACCGCATTTTCAAGAATGATGAAATACGGTCATGAAGACTGCGAAACGTCGAATTTCTGCGTTAATCTTTATTTCAAAATCTTTGAAAAAATCGTTATTAATACGTACTTTTTTTATTGGAAAGGAAACGACCTCGCTCGCGTGCTTCGATGGGGAAGTGGACACTCTGGAAGCGAAGACCCAATGTCGTTGTTGATGGCTGTTGATCAAGCGGAGCGTGTCTCTCTTGACAGGTGAGCCGGAAAATCAGTCAACCCTCTCAGTAAGACCCTAGTCTTGGTTTTCATAGAAAACTCAGTACTCGGTTAATAGTTTTTTTTTAAAAGACAAACAAACGCGTAATAAGTTAAAAGGTAATAAGTTTCTGCCCGTCGAGTTTGGGCTTCCTGTGTTTCAATTGCGTTCACAACAGAGAAGCTCGTTTACCACACCGTGGTTTATTAATTGTTTTTGACTAGGATATTTCGCTAAATTTCTGTATATATTATACCCTTGACTTAAATCACGCTTTAATTTTCCAGGTGGACAGTATTGTTTGACAATACGGATCCTTCTCAGTTTGACGCCAGGTCTGATGATAGCGCCATAGGATCTACGTGTGACGAAGAGCCTAACATGTTTGTCATGAATAACTATTTTAGTATCGGTCTAGACGCTGAGCTTTGCCTCGAGTTCCACATGAAGCGAGAGGAAAAACCAGAAAGATTCACAAGTCGACTACACAACAAAGGTGTTTATGTTCGGTCAAGTATTCGCAAGATGATGAAAAGATCGTCAAAGGTCTTACAGGATGATATTGAAATTGAAGTCGATGGCAAGAGAATCGACCTGCCTGTTTTAGAGGGTATTGTGTTATTGAACATCGGAAGCTGGGCGGCTGGGGCTAATCTCTGGGGGAGTCACACAGACGACAGTTTTGCAATTCCTTCATACAGCGATGGTATGGTGGAAGTGATTGGTTTGAACGGCGTGATGCACATGGGTCAGATACAGAGCAGTATTCGTGGTGGGATACAACTTGCGCAGGGGTCTCAAATCAACATCAAACTCAAATCTGATTGGCCTGTACAAATTGATGGTGAACCATGGATGCAAAGTGCTGGACAAGTGATCGTCCGGCCAGCGCTCATGCAAGCGAAAATGCTGCGAAAGCGTAAGGCAAGAGTGAAAACTGCACCAGCTTATCCTCGAATGGCCAGACAAGCTACCATCGGAACAAGTACTCCTGCCTCCATAGAGGTAGCAAAAAGTGTTTTCCATACTCCTTTGTCGCCTTGATAGTCCTTGATAAACAGACGAAGTACTTTTGAACTGTGATAATAATAATTGGGTCCCCTCGCCACTACAACACAGTATACACCACACTCCACCACGGTGCTAGACAGCACAATATAGAACAGTGTAGTGCATAAAAATCTGTATAGTATAGTATAGTATAGTATAGTATAGTGCATTAAAATACAATACAATATCGTACAGTGCAATACAACACAATGTAGACACAAAACTAAATACAGTACACTGCTCTGCTATACATTACAGTGCAATACACTATAATACACTAAAGAATAGTACGCTTTACTAAAGCATACAACTGTAACGCTACAGTATCATACAATACTACAGTACATGACACTATCATAGATCACAGTACAGCACATTACAGTACACAGAGCTGCATCACGACATAACACAGCACATTACAGTACACTGAACTGCATCACATGACATAACGTTACTGTGCAGTATTTACATTGCATTGTACACAGTGCATTTAGTACTATAATTAACTTCTAGAATTTCGTATGTGCCGTGTCTCTCAAATGCTTGAGAAAATAATTTTTTTTGATTCAGCTAGCAAGAAATGCATTGTTCGAATCGGGCCGTATTTTAAAAGATTTGCGCATGTTACTGCATTCGTTAGAAAAGAAATTCTAAAAGATTAGCACCAAGACAATTTGTAAAGCCCGCTACACACTACACAATTTTTTGTCGGAAGACTTAAGATTTTTTGTCGGGCATAAATCTGTTCCGATCGTAGCTCACCACACACTAGCCGATTTTTTGTCGCGATATCTATTGGGTCCAGTGCCCACCTTGCACGCGCCACTCGTCCTGACTTTGTTTTTGGTCACTCAAGTCTTACAGACGGGAGTGTCCTATGTTGTCGTGCTTGTAAGGAAACAAGCGAGCCAGCGTGTAACACTAACCATAACGCTTTGCGGCAAATTCTAAATGGCGTCACGTGTAAGACTTTTCAAAATGGCGGACGTCACGTGTAAGACTTTTCCCATGATCCTCACTGAAATGGCACATGGTCCAATCGAACTGTTGTTCGGCGCTTTATCGCTTCAATTTTGACGCAATAAAAAGATTCCATAAAACCTCCCATAAGGAGTGACCACATGCGCTCTTTGAGCGTCTTTAATCTTTTAAACGCGGCAAGCTTGAAAACATGGCGGCAAGAGTCACGAAGAAGAAGCTTTTATATCTCTTCCTTCTCATGATGTTACGGAGGAGAAAAACGCGTAGGCGTGCAAGAACATGTAACAGTTCCGTCTGGATAGAAAAGTGGATTTCCAAGTTTAAAAAGATTCACATTTACTATATTTTATTTCGGAGAAAAATTTATTCACCTGTCATCTCCAGAGGCTATTTCAGCCCATGCCTTTACTTTCTTGTTTCTATTGCTGTAGTCGCTTGAGGCAACTATCGTAGAGACATGGCCTCGCTTGCCACACTTCTACAAGAAGATCTTTTTCTAAAGTCCGTGTAGTACCATCATTTATATCTTCTGAAACTGCAACTTCCACACCGGCGATTAAGGCCACCATCTTGAATCTTCCCACGTGATACATTGTGCTCCGTGATTGGTCGAACCAAGCTTTGCTCCCGAATATTTGTCTGAATCGTCATGTACACGTACCGATTTTTTATCGGCCGACGTTTTTGGATCAATCATGCACAATCTCTGACAAGGACGTTGGTGTACGAAGTCTTGTTTCAGTCGTGTACATTTTAAGATGCCCGCCAACGAGGCAAAATAATAAAAAAGAAAAGATGAGACAAATTAACAGTTCTAAATTTTGATAATATTTAATAAAACGAAATCCATTCTCAACATTAGGGATAAAAATATGTTTTATTTAAAATGGTTTGAAGCTCTAACAAGAATCTATGGAATTTCTGAAGGAAAGATGTAATTAACTAATGTAAGTAATTGCAAACCAGTTTATCACGTGACTCTGAAATAGTAAAATATTACTTTATGACTTACTTTCGTTTGAGACTTTGAGTTAGTAGATTGAGTGTTCAAGAAAATTTAAACAATTCATAAAATCCACAAATATTTTCTAAAAAATTAAGGCTATAAAAGCTTAAAAATTTCAAGGTTTGATAATGGAAAGAAGGAAAAACTAAAAGTTCTGCCGATCCAGTGGTAAGCCTGTTATGAGTTATCGGTTTGTAAAAATAAAAATTTGAGTTAGTTTCTCGCTGTGCATTTCGTTTTCTTTGTCTTATCTTTTGGGAGACTTTTTGTTTTAACTGTTGCATCCCAAACACCACAGCCATCGAGTCTAGTTTTAAGAGAAATCGTCAAGATTCGTTTAAAAATTTGCCAATCACTAGAATTAGTTTATTTTCTAAGTTATAATGCAACGGTATCAACATAATTTGGCTTTTTCAAAAAATTAATTTAAACGAAAGAGCTAAGAGAAATAATTCCGTTGAAATTTCAAATACCTAGCCTAAACGAGTTTTGTAAATTTATTTCCACCTACTTTACAAATAAATTCCAATTTACACAAACATGGTGTATCATTCTTTCTCCCTCGTTGTGGAGGGCGTTGTCTTTATTGCAAAACTAACGTGTTAAAAAAACAGTCAACTCTCCCATCCTTTAACAACAGGCGGTTTGATTAAGAGTCCATTAAGTTGCTCTTACGTGGGAATAACGCTTGAAACGAAGTTTTCATACTTAAGGCGATAATCACGTGATAAAAAATTAACTAGATGTTCTTGATGCTTTAACTACTTCGTGAAATGGTAAGGATTCAGTTTTTGAACTGGATTCCAGTTTATATATATCTATATAATTTTTATTCATTTTTTATTTATTATTATTTTTTTTGGGGGGGGGGAGCAGCGATTAATAAATGACCTATCTAGCTATGAAACCTTGTTGAATGGACAACTCGTCAAAAGTCAATGAGACTTAAGGCCAAAATCGCCATTTACAGTACAGCAAGTCTTTTAGTATCATTCATGGCAAACAAAATGGTAAAACAAACTTAAGAGAAACTTGAATCTATTTATATGCGTAAGTAACACAAGTTTTTCGCTACCATTGAAAATAGACCCCAATTTGAGGGAGCCAATCAAAATGTAGGTTTTGCAGTAGTACACTAGTGGAGTTATTCTAAAACGTTATACAGTGGAACCCTGATATAACAATCCTCGATATAACGATACTCCCAGTATAACGATGAATATTCTATGCCCCGGTATGCCATACGTCATACCATATCGTTATATCGGGAGCTTCGATACGCTCGGTGCAAAAACGGTCTAAGTGTCGATTTTACTGGTTGTAAAATGAAATTAAGAATTTTTATTTTTTGTTTCACCCACGTAACCTCCAATAAATATAAAATGTTAAATCCCCGCATTTTTTTCTTTTAAAAAAGTTCTTGAAGCAGCAGAAAACGAGCTAAAAAGATGGCAAAAATATACATGACTAACCGAAAGAATGTGTAATAATTTTACTACTTCCTTGGCATTTCGTTATATCGTGGTACCACTGAATGTTTACAACCAGCTGTCATAACTCTTCAAAAAAACATCGTTCTAAATCTTAACAAAAACTTCGAAATAATTATTTCATTAATTTTTCTTTTTTCCTTTCTTATTCCTAATCGGTCCATCCTTGTTTTTCTTGGACATTGGCACAGTTGCCTTTTTGTACAAATAATAAAAGAGAACACCAGCGACTATCGGCCATGGTAAGATAAACATTAGAGGTCCAAGTTGGAGCCAGGACTTCTTCTGTAAAGACACTAACTCTGTTGTGAATATCAGGGTAGCGTCAGCTGAAAAACAATAGTAAAAATTTTTAGTAGTAAAGGTAAGGATACTATACTGATAATAACAAATTGGGGGTTTTTACGTTCCGACTAAAATCCTCTTCTCCCCCAGGAAAGATTTTCAGCAGAAAGTACGCTAGGAAATAAACCAGACTATTCTTTGAGTTATTGAACTCATTTACTAATCCGTGATCACTCGAAGCTTTATGCCTACAGATTAAAATTTTGATATTAATTTTTGCTTTTTTACCAACGAGGTACTTACGTGGTATGACGTTTTGAACACCTCTTGAACCATAACCAAGATGGGGCGGAATAACAAGCTTTCTCTTCTCTCTGTACCAAGATGAAAAATGTTTCAAATTTCCGAGAAACCTTTTATTGAATTATGCTCGGACTGCTTCAATTTAAACCATTCCTGTTTATAATTCTTGGAACACAAAGTGGACTATGCCTAAAAAATGTCAGACCATTACTGCAAATGCAATTTATCTGATGCAAATGAAGAAAGGCTCTTGTTGTTAGGCTGTTCTTGGGATGCCTTCCTCCTGGCTCTCTTTCCAAGCAGTTGTTGCACTCCTTGTCTCACTGCGTTATCTCAACTTTCTGTTTGTCAGCAATGGGCCAGGTCTAACGATTGTCTAACAATTGCCAAGGCTTGGTGTTGATGCAGCACAGTTTCATTTCTTTCTTGGAAACATGTACAGTATTTCTATGTACAACTAGGCTTATGAATAAACCACTTTCTTATACTCATTAAAATCTTTACTTACCCCACACACATGCCTTTTATTCCTTGCTCCCAACCTTGTAAAAACGTTTGCAATGATTGTATCATGAGACAATGTTAACTTAAATGCATCATATACGGTATGATGGTATAAATGTATCATATATGGTCTCTCAAAAGAAATTATTAAAAACAAAAATTTTAGCTTTGAAAGAGAGGAACGTTATCCTGTTGTTTGAATTCAAGCCAAGGTGGGAAAAAAGAGTGTTCTTTGATCAATTAAGGTCAACACCTTTGAAACCTGGAATATGCATGCTTGCTTAAGTTTCATCGAGCTTCTGTGGTGACATTTCTCTGTGGTTGGCACAGTGGTTTAAATCTCTGCCTTCCAACCACAAGGTCCATGGCCTAAGATTCTTGGCTTTGCTAAAACTGGAACATTTATGTCACCTTCTTTTCCACCAAAGCTTACTCAGCTTACCATCCTTATGAGGTTGGTAAATGAGTAGCAGCTTTGGCTGGGAACTAACCTGTCCAGGGAGAGTCAGAGATTCTCATTCCATTAACACCACAGAAACAGGAGATAAGTGCCGTCCCTATATAGACCCCTAGGCCAGGAAAAAGGTCATTTAGCTTTAGAAGATATTGAAAAAATATTACAAAATGTATTAAATAAAAAAAATTCTTTACCTTTAATCACCTGCCCTTTACCCAACTCAAAGTCTATTGGTTTTCTTCCTTGTGCCAGTGATGAGTCAAACACTTGACCACTTTCCAATGTTCCCTGTTGTAGTGCAGAAGAGAAAAAAGAAACTCTAGAGAATTATCAACAGTTGGTGAAGTTTGATAGCAGAACCTTTTTATGAGCATCCAATCGCTTGTGGATCCACAGGAAGCCCAGACCCAGTGTGCGCCTTATGTCAAGATCCCAAGCAAATTAGAAAAAGTGTTTGAGAGTTAAGTACAAAACAATGCAAGTGACTTCAGATCAATTTTAAAATTCTCCTAAGTTTTGATATATTTATCTATAAAATTTAACAAATAATTTAGTTTCAGTTTTGATCAGATGTAATTTTTGTTGTTTTTGTAAATAAACTCTCCAAAGGTCTTGTTAAATGCCTGAATGATATCACTGATACATGTTGTTTTAGATTCTTTTTGACCAAAGTAATCTTACTGTGTAGTGTACAGAAACAATGTCCCCAATATCTGCCTTCTCTTTGCAGTTCCCTGGTCTGTACTGTAATGAGGAAAACAAACAAATAGAATTGATAAAAATATACTATGTAGTTATGTAGTTATAAGGAAGAAATATGGGATCTCCTAAAACCAAACTCCAAAAACTATTACCAGGAAAGGTAAGTTAAGAGAAAGACAATGAAACTCAACTAAGGGAGGGTGGTAGAATCAAAACTAATGCTCCTAACAGTGTTGAGCTCAGGAGGGTAGGTGGGGGGGGGGATCAGGCACATGGCGACTTTACACTTTCTTTCAAAAAAGCCTGACCCCAGGTCCCCTTGGGCTTTAAACACTGAAAGGTGTATTTATAAGAGACTAAGGAAGGTCAAATGAAATGGACTTAAATTAACATTATTTATAAAAAGATTTATAATCCATATTTTAAATTGGAGACAAAGTGAATTTAAAAATTGAGGCATTGCAGCAGTGAATTTACTTTATATCTAAACAGTGAAAGTACTGAGAGGCTATATTTGGTACTTGCTAATTAATGCATCAAGTTAAAAGATTAAGTATAATCAACATTGTAAAAATGTTAATAACTTCGATCTTTTGAGATCTTTAATAGAGTTTCATCGGATTCAGTGTTTAATAATTTATCTATTAACTACAGAAACGTAACTACAGCTCTTTCATCAAATGTTTTTCAGATAACAAAAGAAACCATCATTTTAATACAATAATTTCTTATATTAAAGTCTAAGAGTTGTAAGAGAAAATATAACATAACTCTTTCAACACTAAACCAAAAAGAAAAGTTCATATTTGCATTGACTTAAAGTTTCTCAACGTTATTTTTTGTAATTTAGTTAAGTGTTGATAGTGTTTCAATTCACACGTATGCACAACATGGTACTTCAATATGTCCGCTGGCTGGAGAACTGAACTAAAATTTATATGTTTCTGAAATCCCACAAAATAGATCTTCACATATTGTTCTCGGCAACTAGTATTAGAAATCTTACATACCCATAAACATTAAGTTTATCTACTTATTTTGGTTTCTATTTCCATCCTTCAACTGAACATCAAATCATCATAAAAAACAAAAGTCTATTAAAATCAGTAAAATAGCAGAAACATTGAAAAATAGTCAACAGTCGTGCACAGCTGTTAAATTTACCAGAATTACGGTTGTTACGGTTGCAACAGACAAAACCAAAGTATCGTACCTCGACAACAATTTCTACGTCTTTTTTCGACTTCGCACCAGCCGAGCATAAAAAGAATAAACTGAGGATACAGATAAATAGCTGCATGTTTCGTTAAAAAATACAGCTTAGAGCAATTACACAAAAGATTTTTTAAAGTTTAGTTTTATAACTTTTTTGTTTAAGCCTGGGAATGAGTCTAGGCAAAGACAAGTAAGTTACCAGGCATTCCTCGCAGTTTCTTTCAAAATGGCGGACGTGGAAGATTTGGAAGAGCTTTCTCACACAAAAGCAATGGAAATATTTCAAGAAACTATGGCAGATATTATCATGGCCGATCCCCTACTCGTTGACCTACCACCTGAGCCTGCTTTAGAAGAGATTAATTCACAAATTGCTCTTGAACATGGCCGCGCAATCTTGATCAACGTGCGGCAGTTGGATGAAAGAGGGAATGTTTTGCGTAAGTTATACAACATGCATCTATCCGCTTAACACGCTTGTTCGAATAAGGAACTATCTCCTCCTTTGGTAAAAAAAAAAAACGTGTTAAGTTGTCAACAAGCTGAAGTAAATAGAAATATTCAGATAATGATGATTTAATTGGGTTATTTTTTAAAAATAGGTAAAAGTATTTATATCTCTATTTTTTCTCTATCGTTACAGCTGTTGTTGTTCTTCAGAATGCCTCTGTGTTTGATCTCAAGAAAGCAATAGAGCGTCATGTTACCCTCAAACAAGAAAGAGAGGGAAAAGCAACAATAATCAGCTGGTATGTATTGGGGTTGGTAAATTTATCAATTCTGCTCACATACTGCGCCAGCACACCGCTCAGCCAGTCAGCGGTCTGGATCATTGACTCGCCCCGGGCCGGCCGGGTGTGTTTTTGTCGGCCATTTTGCCTCGTTGACTTGTTTGTTATTTCGAGCTTCTAGCGCTCCTAATGTTTATCTTTACTGTCGGCGTATATAATTTTAGGTATAAAAACTGGGCTAAATGATACTCACTAAACAATGAAGGATCCAAAACAGAAGTCACAGTTGATCAAAAGGAAATAAATAAAAATTGGTATAAAATACAAACCAACAACTTCATATGCACAAAGATTGCAATTAAAAGGGAGTCTTAATTGGCTTTTAATTAAGTCTTCTTCATCCTTCCTGCTGAGTCCAATGGTTAGAAGGTTAAAGGAGACTTAACTTGTGGAGCAGGCAGTATGCCTCTGTGGTCAGGGTGCCAGAATTGTGTGCAGTTGTTGTTGAATTTAAATCTCACTTTGACAACCGTTTAGATTTGTCTAAAGTTATCCCAGAGTCAAATCAATTAGCTTGCTTCCTACCTAACTAGAATTTTAAATAGACTGTATGACAGCCCCTCTTTTTTGTCATTACCTTAAATTCAAAGTGTTAGCACTAACCTGCTTCTCAAGTGAGAAGGAATCTTTAACTTGAATTCATAGTCAATGAGAAGCTAAATTTTCAAGTTTTGCACATAGGACACATTTAAAGACTAGTTTGACTGAGTGTTTACCTCATTATGTAAAAGATTAAATGAAGTATCTATTCAAATAGACTGGTGACAGCATGTTTTTCTCTGCAGGCGTTCAGTGTGGAAGACATATTGGTTGGTGTTTGAGGGCCAGAAATTGACTGATGACCACAGAAACCTTAAAGAGTGTGTACTTTTAGTGATTTTATTCAGGGCTCATACAGACTTGGAAAACTTGAGAAAGTCAGGGAATTCACTTAAATTCACATAAAAATCAGGGAAAATGAGAAATGTAGTAACCAATTTCTTTCACAGTGGTGTATTTTGACAAATATTTAGCATTATTTGAAGGGTAATAAGAAGGTAATGGTCAGAGAAAAATATGAAAAATAGCCTGGAAAACCTAGCTAAGTCAGGGAATTTCAATATAAAAAGCTTGACATATGAACCCTGGTTATTACTAAGTCAGATATTGAGTTACCTCAAATGAGTTTGAAAAATCTTTTTATTCCAAGTCTGAAAAAGAAACAACAAAAAGAAATTAGCATACATTATGCATTAAGGGGAGGTTGAATTCACCTAGCTCATTGTTTTCTTTTTTATTTTCAGTCTCATGATTAATTATTATAATACTATGTTTGGGTGAAACTAAATAGTACTTGGTGACATAGTATTGTAGACTGTAAATTTTCAATTTACTACTAAGGTATTTAGAGTTCTAAATATACGAGGTAAAATCTAGTACACTTTCATTTGTTGTATCCTATAACAAAACATTTTAACACATTTATGGGTTCCTGTCACATATTATAAGAAGGACTAACCTACCTGAGTTGCACTCATTTTTGCCTAAATCAGCTTGATGTTAGTCTATAAACCATTTAACCTTGTGATGTGCTTGGTAAACTACGGTAAACTAGCTCATCAAAGGTTAGTTGCAAACGTCAAGCAGCAAAGTAAACGAATATATATTAAAACTTATTTTTGGTTTTGACAAATATATTTTGTTTTTAGTTATTTTTCTAGATTGCTTTAATAAAAATATGCTTGTTTCTCTAATTTTTGTTTCAGGTATGGCATCAGAAACAAAGATGAAATAACATTTATCAAGCGTCTCAGACAAAAGTAATAATGACTGTCTATTAACCATTGGCTGCTCAGAAACATTTTGTGTTGGCTAAGTTGCTAGTGCAAACATAGGCAACCACCATTGCTTTGCCTTTAAATTTGCCACTACAGTACATATTGCACTGCCACTATTACTTTGGTATATATTGCAATGCCATTGCTTGTATACACATTGCATTATTGATTTGCAACAATTTTGTGTGTACTTGTGGCATTGACATCATCAGAGGCTCTTGGAATTTTGAAGTTTGATGGGCAGAATTTAAACCTGTTATAATAGCCACTTAATTCATTTGGGAAATCCACCAGCTCCACCCAAGCTCAGCGACTTAAGAAGGAACAAAGGATGTGAGGGAATTATGTTGAAGTACTCCTGCTATTCTGAACACCCCCAACAATGTCAGAGCTTCTTCCAGCATCAGTATCACCGTCATTAGCATTACACAAGGTAGCGTTGCCAGAGGTCAGCAGAGCAAGGATGGAGTGTTACAGGAGGCTTGTGAGACTCAGTGGTTAGTTGTTGGATTTGAATGTGGATGACCTGGGTTAAAATCCCTCTTTGAACAGACAGGATTTGTCTTCTGTAATCCCAGGAATAAATGCAGTGCACTTTGTATAAAACAGGCAACTGGTTTGCCTCTTACTACCATAGTTGGGACTTTTATCTCAGTGGGGGAAAAATAAATTGAAGATTTTAACCATGACATTGAAAAGCCCCTTTGTACAGTTTTTGCTTTTATCTAATTTATACATCACAGAACTATGTCTAGCACTACCAGTAACCCACAACTTTTGAACAAATCAATAATAGTTTTGATAATGGAGCATCCATGTGGCAAAGCTAAAACATTGTGTAGGGTTTGTCAATTCTTTTTTGTGCTGTGTTCATTATGATACATATTCATTCTGGATATGATACTTTATATAATAAGCCAAGTTATTCTCGCGTTTTGATAGGTTCTCACCTATGATCTATTAGAGTACAGACGCACGATTGATGTCACCATATAAAGTTTATTTTTTTATTATATAAAACAAATAGATTCCATTTTTTTGTGCGTCTGTTCAGTAATAGATCATAGATGACGTCAAACTGTGGTAAGAACATCAGTGACACACTCGGCTATCGCCTCATGTCCCACTTTCTTGTTCTTACCATAGTTTGATATCATCTGTGATCTATTACTGAACAGATGCATGCTAACATGGAATCTATTTGTTACGTAGTTAACTTAAAAAAAAGGAAAAACTCACTTTGTAAGTTTTATTGAGCATAAACAAGAATCTCTCCATATAATATGGTTGTTGAAAGTTATAATTATAGTCTTGTAGAAGCAGTTATTTTAGGCAGTGTCTAAATTCATATAGTGTTGCTCATTTGGGAAACAGGGAAAGGTTAATTCATAAA
>JAOEHV020452181.1:0-7500 GCA_025447995.2 Isaurus tuberculatus | reverse complement strand
GGAAGCTACAGGGACAAGAACTGCTTCCAATGCCAGCACTTCTGAACTTCAAGTCTTACAAAAGGTACGAGAGAAATTATTAAGCGGCAGTTCGATTGGAGACCTTTTTTCAAGCGGTGATAATTCTCCCTCTGCTGATTCTAGAACAACTTTAAAAAGTTTATCGGGCAATTCTTCACAAAATGATAGTGTCTTTGATACATATTTTGGTGCTGAAGAAAAAACCGTTTTTTCTCCAATAAGCAAAAGAAAATCTTCTGAGCTAGAATTTATTGAAACGCATTTTGAAATACACAGTGCAAAGTCGGAACCAGTTTTGTTCTCGCACGATCAGAAGGAAACAGAACGAACGGTTCTCCGGAGAGCAGAAAGTTCGAATCTTCAGTCTCCGAGATTTCGTCGGCGAACAGCTGGTTTTTCTCAAAAAAGAAAAGGCATTCCTATCAAAAATGGACTACGCGTAACTGACGTGCCTTCAGGAAAATCAGAAGAAAGCGACTTTGAGAGTGCACAGGCCACGGTTAACTACCAAACTGAAGACTTGGATGCAAGTCGTAGTGTTTTTTATAGGTCTTTATCGTCTAGTGGCGAAAGTACTGTTGTTATTGATGCTGATAATAAACACAAAGATCACTCTATGAATGGGAGATCTTATCATTCTGAATCGCATGATAATGGCGATAAAAGTTCAGAATGGCTAGTCCCACAGGAAAAATCTATTTTACCAGTTGAAGCTGAACGAAAGACAGATTCAGGCGTTAATGATACAAACAATAACGGAGAGAGTACTGTAAGGAGTACATTAAAAGACTCTGAGCTAAAAGCATCATCAAAATCAACTGTCGCGAAAGGTAGCAAAATCAACAGTAACATCGCCAACAGAAGGAAAACACTTCAGAAAATGCGTTCGAAATGGGGAACGTCGTATGACATTGACATAGCGCAACGACACCGTCTCAGCAGCGAAATAGGTCAACTTGATATCACACGGATAACCAAAGTTGAGGAAGCCGAGATTAAAAGTGTGAAAGATGAAAAGAAAAAGAATACGGAAATTGAGTTGCCGCCTACGCGACCCCCAAGACATAAGAAAAACCTCAAATACTCAAAAAGTTTTGCTACTAGCAGAACAACTGGTAAGTTTAAATTTGTTATATCTTCTCTATAATGATAACAAATTAATGGTCTACCCCTGAAGCTAAAGCTTCAAAAAAGTAATTTCAATGCCATTCCATGAATCTATGTCATTTCATCAAATTTTCTTGTTAAACGTTTCAATCATATTCGTCTTACTCGGAGACTTAATATTGAGACCCAATAGTTTTGTTTTGTTTTGTTTTTAAAATGGGCGTAATTTATTCCGATATTTTGGTGGTAGTTGATAGAGTTAAATTTGGACTCTAACTTTATTAGAAACCAAAAATAATGATAAGAATAAAAAAACAAATTACAAATATAAATTTGTAGAACGACTAATCAGTGTTATTGTAATTATTATTTATATTACTGTTATTATCTTCACTGCTAAATAAATGAACAACATTGGGCGTAAAATTTTATTTTCTGTTTAAACTTCAGAAAACAAAAACCATGCAAAAAATGTGCACAATTCAAATTTCACCAGTAATTTTACCCGCTCGTATCATCATCATTATTTTATAAGGTTGCAGTTTCGATTTCGGGTAATTTTTCTAATTGCCAGCCGGGTCAACACCGTAAACCTAGCGCTACTGTCTACAGCTTAACAGTCATTTCAGGAGGGTATAGAGAAACAGTTTTGTTGTATATCAAGAGATTACTGTCAGTATTTTGCGTATTATTGTTTCATTAAAACTTAATGTTTTGATAGCTCGACGCTCATAAGAACGAGCAAATGTCCACTTCCCGTGGCCTTGTGTGCCCATCAATTCATTCGCCATTTACGTGTCCAAAACTCGACTTTTCGTAAGGTCTTAGCTGATACCACTAGGGAAGCTTTCAGCAATAACAATATGACCTTCACAAATTCGATTTAAGTAAGCCATTTCCTTAGATCCATGAGAGGGCTACAATTATAAATGGCGCGTTCTTAACCTCACTACACCTTAAAAAATTATTAGTATCATCATCATTGTCAACGTCATTGCCATCATTGTCATTGTCATCATTGTCATTTTTATTATTACTATTATCTTGTTTTTAGAAAGAAGAGGTGGAAGTCGCAACAAATCTGAAAGGAGAAATACGGCCTCGCGATGGAAAACAATTTCTAGTGGAGTGGATGCTCTTACGACTCCTGACAAGTGGAGAATCTCTTTCTTTGGCGCCACGAATTTCCAAATTCCCGCGGAAATTGCGGTTAGTTTCATTCGTCATTGTATCATTTTTTCATGGTAACTTTACAAATACCTATTCGTTATATGGCTTATGTTTACAAACATTTGAAGCATTCATACATTCCCCACTAAGGGCTTTTCAAAGACAATATTCTAATTATAATAAACAATTATATATCTTATGTAGCTAAAGATAAAATAATTATAATAAGAGTAAAACTGTGTTACATTATCTTACAATTAAAAAAACTAAGTGTCTAAACATTCTTGCATTAATTTAGTTTTAAGTGAATGTTTAAAAATATAGACATTTTTACATAACTTAAGCGAAGAGTCGATAGAATTCCACAATTTTACTGTTCTATAATAAAACCTTCTTTGGCCACTGCTAGTTTTGAAAAGAGGAATATTCAGTTTTTGCGAGTTTCTAATTGTGCGATTGCTTATATCAGCTTGTTTAACGAACTGCGAAGAAAGATATTCCGGAGCGCAGACGGTCATGCATTTAAAGGCCAAAGTAGCGCTACGATAATACAATTGGCTAGAGACAGGAAGCCATTTCAGTTGCTTTAGGAATGGTGTGATATGATTGTATTTTCTTACACCATATACAATTCAGCATGCAAAATTTTGGACAGCCAGCAACTTATGAATATTGCGCAATGATGAATTTGCCCAAACATTTGAACAATAATATAACCTACTGAAGACTAGTGTGTTTATAATAGTTAAAAGAGTATTTTTATCAAATGCATGTTTAACACGATTTATTTGTCAAAAAGAAATTGGTGTTAGTTGGAGGATTAATGAATATCGAACGAAAATCAATGGTAGAGAAGATTGTTTAACTTTGCGACGGAGCCGAAAGTTGTTTCCCATGAGTTTTCTCGTTTACGACTGTCGTTTAAAGAAACGTTTTGCTTGGTAAACATGAAAATACAGTAATTGGTTGCAAATCTAGCAATCTGACAGAAATTCATACTCCAACAGAATCCGACTCTTGCCAATGACAGAATTGATTTTCACTAACGTTTGATGTTTGTCGAATGAATATCAATCAAATCAATGGAAAAAATTCCTTTGTTGTTTTCCACCCTCACATCACCTAACCCCTATACCTAGTGGCATAAAAGGTCTTGACAGAGGTCCCCCACCCCTCCCTACTGGTTACTGCTCCTCCCATGTCTTCCAATCGGCATCCATTCTTTCTCTTAGTACCATTTTTCCCAAGGTTGTTTTATCCTCCCCTTCCGTGTTCTTCCCTCCGACGCACACGTCAGTGTCACATTGCGATCAATTTCTGGTTTCTTTAAAAAAGTACTGAATGACCGATCTAGAAAATAAAGAAACCCTTGCCAAGCAAAGCTTTTTTGTTTTAGCGTTAGAAATAAAACTTGATTTAGGTCTCCTTGATAGCTGTAAATGTAATAAGGTCAATTTCATTTGTAGAACCATGGCCCCTTGACCCTCGTGACAGACCAGATCCCAGCAATTTCATCGTCTTTCCCCAGTGGTAGAAGGGCTCAGGTTGTGCAGGAACTTTATGAAACAGAGATTACCTATGTACGGATATTGGAGACCATCATTGAGGTGAGCAAAGTATCACTTAGCAAAATACTTGTTAAAAAAAACTAATTAAGTGCGTCGGTTTGTGTCTGTAAAACAACGTGATTTAATCATTTCTAGGCTGAAATGTTTAATCATTGCTGTAAGTAGAGTTGGAAGCGTTAGAACTGCGTCAGAGTAATAACAGGGTTATTGATAGTAACGTCAGCTTCCTACGTTACGGCGACGATAAAATATTTTAACCTAATGAAGTAACAAATTGATTTTATCAAAAATTAAAGAAATCCTTGCATGAGTTAGCTTGGGTAGATTGTATGTGGTGTCCTCGCAGTTGCATGGAATTACAACACGCTGAATTTGTTATTTACTTTCCGATGATGCGATTGGTTATTACGCGCATACGAAAACTTTGACTGACATGTCTGTGCTGAAACTACTTCTGATTTGCCTAGGATTTTTTCTTTTGTTTACTTCAGGGCCCGCACTACTTTTAGAATTTCTGGAAAACTCCTGAAATTTTGAAATTTTCCACTCTTATCCAGTGGATAACTTTTTCCAACCTTTGTACAACCGGCTCCTGGAATTTTGTTTTCATTAATCATTACGAACCATGTCACGTGTTATCTACATTGAACCCACTGCAATACCTCGGCAATACCTACCTTTGATTAGAATTACTAGAAAATATTCTTATGTTTTTGACAAATATTGATCGTCAGGAATAAGAAAGCTGCGAGAGAGTTACTCCCATTGGAAACTTAAATAAATAGTGATTCTTAAAAAAACATATATATATATATATATATATATTATATTTTCTACTCGCAGACGCATTTCAATAATATTTTAAAACTAATCAGCGGCCTTTATATAAAAACATATAAAAACCGAACGCGTTTAAAAGCACACTCGGACTCTTACAAGTTTCAAATCTGATGATGTATCACTTCTTTGGAAAAATTTTCATTTTTAAAATTTTTTATAATTGTATTTTAGACATACAAACTTAGTCGAGTTATGGCTGCCTATATGTAAATTCCATCAGGAATTCAATGAGTATTCAATACAAGTGAATGCAGTATTTTTCTTAGCAGGCTCGAATTATTGGGATAACTTCTGTCAGAAGCTGGGAAACAAAGCAAATAAGCAGAGTAATAAAACAAATATTAATCAAAGATTTGCCTAAAGCTTACTTTTTCTTTACTTTTCTAGATTTTTAAGAAACCCTTAGAGGAGTACCTTGGTGCAAAAGATATCGAGACGATGTTCAACAACATTAATGAGTAAGTTAGAGATTACTGCGATTTCAATTTGAATTTTTACTGTAAAACCTCCCCCACGGGGCATTGCAGGTTCACATTCCAAGTTAATACAGGATTCAACAGCAGACGGTTTTAGATTGTCCAATACAGTGGCTCTCATATATTTCAAACATTAAAAAATGGAATTACAACACCGGGATTACTACCCTGCTCTTTACTACAAGTGTTTGGGTTCTTTTAAGTCCCCCAGTAGAGTGTCGAGAGACTGGACCTACGGTTTAACTTCCTTATCTGAGAAGACGCGAAGGTCTAACCATCTGCAGAACAAAGGCAGAACCTTCTCAATTTTTTTAAAACCCTAGATGTTGGTCCGGCCAGGAATCGAACGCGAGCCTCCCGCTCAGTAGACTGGCACCTTACCAACTGGGCAAATCAGGCGGCGGTTGTTATGATCCTCGCGGTTATGTACGCAATTTAAGCAACTGTGAAGCAAAGACCTGAAAAAATCAGGCTTCAACGGGGTTCGAACCGGTAATTTTACGATACAGGTACAGTGCTCTGGGCAAAGAAGCAAAAGCTGTTGGGAGCAAATCAATTTTAGTTGGTCCATCAATGCCACTTAAGAGTGTATAATGATTATTCACTCATACTCTTACCATTTGAGCTATGAAACCGCAGCTGTTGGGAGCAGATCAATTTTAGTTGGTCCATCAATGCCACTTAAGAGTGTACAACGATTATTGACTTAAACACTTTAACCAACTGAGCTATGAAACCACAGCTGTTGGGAGCAGGTCAATTTTAGTGGGTCCATCAATGCCACTTAAGAGTGTACATCGATTATTGACTCACTCTTACCAACTGAGCTATGAAGACACAGCTGTTGGAAGCAGGTCAATTTTAATGGGTCGATCAACGACACTTCAGAGTGTATAACGATTATCGACTCAAACACTCTTACCAACTGAACTATGAAGCCACAGCTGCTGGGAGCAGGTCAGTTTTAGTGGGTCCATCAATGCCACGCAAGAGTGTACAACGATTATTGACTCAAACACTCGTACCAACTGAGCTATGAAGCCACAGCTGTTGGGAGCAGGTTATTTTTAGTTGGTCCATCAATGCCACGTAAGAGTGTACAACGATTATTGACTCAAATATTCTTACTAACTGAGCTATGAAACCACAGCTGTTGGGAGCAGGTCAATTTTAGTGGGCCAATCAGTGCCACTTAAGAGTATACAGCGATCATTTCCGCGGTTATCAAGCCACGATGTTGTGATAATCTTTGCAATTATATATGCAATTTAAGTAGTTGCGAAACAGAAACCTGAAAACCAATCCGTGACAGCTGCGATATCGGTGTAGTGTTCTTTTTAACTGTGCTTTGAAGCCACAGCTGTTGGGCTATGCAAGAAAGTACACGCCTCAAACAACATTTAGAAAACACCCAAAATAATCTTATTTCGCCAGGTAGCCATCATTTCAAAACCCAAAATTTTGAACGCTATCAATGGTACATCCATATATAAGTTTATACAACTTAAAAAAAATTATATTTAAATGCTTTTAAATGCAATCTTTGTGCACTTGCTTGTGCTAACTTCTTTTTAACAAGCACAAGTACTTTTTCTCAGGGCCAATTTATCATTAAACGTGACGTACTTTTGCAAATAAAGAATCTTAAAAAGTAAAGATACTGTAAAAGCTGAATCTACACTAGCGGATTCCTTGATGAATCTGCATCGGTCTAAATGTGTTTTAGCTGCTCAGCGCGCGTTTTACATTTATACTATTAAAGCGACTGGAAATTAAATCATTTTGAACTGCTTGGATGAAATACATAGAGGATATTACATGCTTGCACGTGTATACGACTTTTATCTTCGAGTGTTCAAGTCGATATCTCACGAGTGAGCGCAGCGAACGAGTAAGATATCAACTTGAAGATTAAATTCGTATCCACAAGCGGACATGTAATATTCTGTTTATTATATATGAAATACCAGGAGAACGATAAAAAAGAATAATAAAAATAAAAGAAATAAAATAAAAAAGTAAAAGAAATAAAAAAGTAAAAAGAAACAAAAATTTTAAAAAAATTAAATTAAAAAAAAATCAAGACTAAGTAGAGCCTTGACTGAAGTCGTCATGACAACCGTGATATCTTCACACTGTGAAAGATAAAAATGGTATTTTCACTGGATACCAAATTTTCATCACTGGACAAATCCTGGTATTTCATCGGTGTCTATATAATAAAAACTATTACAAAATAGTTAACGGGTCTTTGAAATCCTAGATTAGTAAGGCGCAAATATGACATTAAGAGAAATCCACATGTAATCAAGACTCAA
>JAOEHV020452075.1:0-10227 GCA_025447995.2 Isaurus tuberculatus | reverse complement strand
CACATGATTATTTAAATTTGGTAAAAAAATTTAATGATGAATAGCACAATCATGGAGTTTTTTTCTACGACAAAATTTTCTGCTAATTCCTGCATGATCATACACACGGCCTATTCAAGTGACTGGATGTAATTTTGGAACATTAACTATCTGATTTATCTAATGAATAACTGAAATAAGAAAGGTGGATTGCGGGGTGTATAAGTAGAAGTGAGAGACAAAGCAAGTGAGAAGAGTAAGATCAGTGACCCTTTTATGTTTATAAATTAAAATAAATCGTTCAGAGAGAATTGATGTTAATGCATGAGTCAACAAAAACCCCGACCCCCTGACCCTGGGAAGAGGTCAAATCTCTACTAAAGTCTCCACCCCTGGGGGTAATCCCTATAGCAAAACTATACCTAACCCCTCACCCATGGAGACCTCAATCTTCCTTTTTTTCCTTTTTTATCTTTTTTCCAAAAATTATTTATAAGTTTGTAGAAAAATATTGCGCTTTTTATGCTCATACAGCAAGGATGGCTTTAATATAATATTATTAAGATTGAAAATGGTTTCAATAACAAAAGCACTCACCTTCGATCACAAACGAGTTGAGGAATCTTCTTTCAGACCGCCACTGACTTAGGATTATAGGCTCGTACAAATCCCCACATATGCTCCATCCCCACAGGAAGACTTTTTCTAAAAGCTTTTAATCCCCCACCTTATAGGGCACAGTCAAATGTATATTCCCCCACCATCCCCCCTATTAACCCCAACCCTGTCCCAGGATGGGGGAAGTGTTGGGGTTTTCGGTGACTCATACATAAGGAGGCAGTTCAGTACACAAGTTTAGTCTATTTAACAGTTAGATCCAACTACGTGCCAAAAGCCAATGATGCAGAAGACCAAAAAGTAATTTACTATAAGGCAACGAGAAATCTAAATGTTTTTGTATCATTCATTCAATGATAGTTGCACTACCTTGTATTTTACTGGATACTCCACGAAACCCCTGCCAGGCTGAATTTGTCCTACCCCAATATTGTCTATTGTTGTTACTGCTATAATAAATCCATACCTGATCAAAAACATAAAAAATAGTATTACAACATGTAAACTACTGATATAAATACAAAAAAAAAATCTTTAAAAAAGTGTTAATCAAAGATGCTAAACGAATCATCGTTAGAATAACCTTCATGGGATGTTGTTTTTGTGTTTCATCATTTATGCCGGTTCAAAACATCTTAAATTGGCTTAATAAATGAATGGAACACTTACTTTCCACTGCAAGTCCCTTCGACCTCAGTAAAAAGCTTCTGTTTTACTGTTTGAAGCAAGTTCGGTCCAAAATAACGCGGATGTAATAGAATTTCATGCTCCAGTGATATCTGAAATCAGATACGTGAAAACAATCGCCAAAATTATTCACAGAAAAAACTCTCAAAGCCCGTAATAAGCATATCTTAGTCAACTTTCAAAACCATGAAAATAACTGACGTAAAAATACGCACATGATAAAACATATTTTTTTCGATTTAAGGCCTAAAATACGTTCCTTTTTTTGAAGTTGATTGACCAAAGAAACACTAATATAGCTTTGTCACCAAGCCTGCAACATGAATACCCGACTGGGTAACCGCGCGGCTGCAAGGCAGCCCGGGAAATTCAATAATAGCAACATGGTGGAAAAGAAAGATGGATGCAGTGTTTTGGATGAAGTTTTTTCGTGTTTCCAGAGTTTTATCGAAGAGGTAACCTAAAAAATATATGTTATTAAAACGCAGTTATTTGGTACTAGTTAGGCAACTGTTTGGCACGGCCCACAAGCTGCATAGCTTTAATTCTTACCGTGGATTAATAAAGTTATTATTATTATTATATGCAGTACTAAAACGTATTTAATATATATAATTATTATTATTATTATTATTATTATTATTATTAGATCAACAAAAGCAAGCAAGATTTTTAGAAATGTTCCATTTGTAGTTGTGCAGAATAATGTATAATAATGATAAAAATAATTGATTTATCTGTGACCTGAGGCGTCATTCAGTCATCTGAATGAATTTGTTATTCAGTCTTAAAACATGGATTTTCAGCGTTTGACAGAATGTTCTTCTTAGACTTTTTTGGGGTGGGGAGCTTTCTTTTCTCCACATGACTTCGTTTGAACAAAGAAAATTTAAAATTGTTCCTTTAGGCCAAGTAAAAAATAATAATTGGTTAGTGTCCTTTTTCAGAAATTTTATGGTCAGTCGGGAGGTTTTTTTTTTGACTCGGAAGTTTTTATGCTAAAATACAATAAAACATATGGCAATTTATTGTCTTATTGCATCCAAGTGTTCAGGCACACCATATCACACATGTAGTTTGTTTAGAAACTACAAAATCTTATCGGATTTGGTCAGTTTTTGGACAACTAATTCAGATTTCTACCATTAGAAGTTTTGTAGACGGAAATTAGTATTAAAGCATTTTTAAAGAAAAACTATGAAAATTAAAAAAGCAGGGATGCTAACCAACTTTTTTTTTTACTTGGCCTTAGGAGTAAAGGTAAAGTTTACGCACTACCCCATATATTCATTATGAATGCAAAAACCACACTGAAAACTTTGACATGTTATTGTTTCTCTTTTGAATAAAATGTATGCATAATGAATGTATGGGGTAATATGGAAATTTTCCTGGAGTAAATATTTTTGTTTAAATTGACTTTGTTAAAACTATTTGGGGAGCATTTTTGTTTTTTCACATGAAGCTTTACTGAAGGTGCAGAAAGTGCCCCAGGTTCCCCCCCCCAAAAAAAAAAAAACAAAGTGTGGGCATTTTGTCAACTTTAACTAAAAGTTAAAATTTGAGCTTAACAAAGTCTGAAATGCATATATTACACACACTTCTAAGCCCAAGTAAAGTTTTGCAAATAGCAAAGCAATATTAAGGTGGTTGGTTGTGCATTGAAAATCTGATTGTTCTAAAAGTTTTAAAATTTGTTATGAGTTGGATTTTTGTCATGATATATTTTTATAAGTTTTGATGTAGATCAAAGTGTAATGAAGACAATTACATAATGTTCTTAATCACTAATTTTGAGTACAGTCAACTTGGTTTTTTGTGTGGCTAATGTTACTAGTTTTAATAAATTTTTAAATAAAAGAGATATTTTTACATATTCTTGAGTAGAGCAATTGCTTGAAATTCTAGACTCAGATTACATTGCTTTGAAAATAAGAAATCAAAAATTTTAACTGGAATTGTCTTAAAATTAATACATGATCAACTGTCTTTACTTGCTGCCTCATAAGTTGTTCCTAAAAATATTCAAAAAACTGATTCCATATGTTTTACTTACAAAACAAGGTCGGGGTCTCTTCTGAAGTTGTTTCAATTTCTGTCAATGACGACAAGTTGAAAGAAGTGATAGTTGATACCCAAAGCATTTTGAAAAGTTTGAAAAAATGGTTTACTCGTGTACAGGTAAGCAATCTTGATCTGTTATACAGTCACATTCTGTTTATTCTCTTGCATCATCTTGCTTTCAAAACTCATATTTCCAAAGTTCCTGCTGGTGAAGAATGACACATTTTCAGTCTACATTTAGTTTTCCATGTTTTAGCAATTTTATATAATTAAATTCAGTATATGGAGTGGTTGCAAAGTTTGGTTGTCACACTTGTGATCTGTCAATTAAATGAAAATAACTGAACTAGTGCCCATACTATTACAACTCAAGAATTTTGAAAAGCGAAAATGCAGTCTCTAAATTATTTTTCACAAACTCAAACTTTTGATTTTGTAAATTGTACACTTTTTGCTTTAAAATTATAAAATGCAAAAAAATTTTTTTTCTGTCTAGGCACTTTTTAAAACATTAAGACTGGGAGGGGAGCATTTTTGAAATTTATAACTCATATTGATGAAACAACTGCATTTAAGTACACAATCCCATGTAAAGTAAAAAAATAGTGTCTGGATGTTTACACATCAAGAAAATGTGTGAAACCAAACTTGAAAATAGGGTGTACAGTGTAAGTTGCTTGAGCAAGATTGATCTAATTTTGATCATGAGGAGTTTGTGAGAAGAACTGGTTGGGGCTGCACAGACGTTGGCTTCAAAGGGAGATATTAAATAACCATGTACAGTATTTAAAACAAAACCCTTACAAGGGGCGTTTATTTGAATGGTTCCTTGTTAGAAAATATCTGTGGCGGAGCAATTGGGCAAAATTGGCAGATTATTACATTTGCGGTTGATTTTATTACATTTACGGTGGGTCAAGTTATTACAATTAATGCAATGACATGAATGCAATGCATAGATGAGGATGAGAGAAAGAAGAGTACAGTAGTTAATAATGATGCTTTGACTTGTTACAAATTGAAAGCAGCCATCAAAAAACAAATACTAACCACCTAGCATGCTGGAAAGAAGGCACAAATACATTATACACTTAATGACTGCTCCCTCAGGAAACATCTGTTTTGTTTCCCGAGAATCTTGATGTTTCTCGAGACAAAGTAAATAAACCACAATATATATTATTAAAACAAAACAAATTTATTACAAGAGTGAGAATGGAGATACAAACATGCGCATGACTGCAATATAATTTATGTCCAACAGGAATAAACTTGTAAATGATACAAATTTCAATATTTGATACAGCGCGCAGTCCTTGTGACGTTTTGAATGTTTTTGGAGTCTTTTTCTATGAGGAGATCTCCAATTTCATCTTCTGTAAGATGAGCAAAACGTTTCTTTGGGGGCTTCAGTTTTGTTTTTGAATGAAAACAGTCAAAATTGTACGCGCGGCCACCAATTTTCCCATCGGATTTTCCTGCTCTCAAACATGACAGTGCAACAGCAATGTTTACTGGCTGGTCAACAATTTTCGAGATGTTGACCAGCTGGGGAACATTTTATTTGAACTCATCCACATGACCTCGATTTAGCCAATGAGAGTGTGAATTTGAGTCGAAAATGCACTAGCTATTTATAACAATTATTGAATGATGTTGTTTTAGTTACTCTTGTTGTTAGATTCTACCTGAAACTTTTTTACTTCTAGGGAATTGTACAGAAGGTAGAAGAACATTCTACTACAGAAGATGATGAAAATGTTCATGTTGATGAGAATGTTCATGATGATCAAGAGCAGAGAATTATAAAAAAGATGAAACTTGATAATTCCAGGGAACCTACAAAGCAAGGTAAAAAACATTGGTTAGAACAGAAAATAGCACAGTCTGTAGTTTGTGAGTTAGGTAAGATCACTGCCTCCAACCACAAGGTCCCAGGTTCAATTCTTGGCTCTGCCAAGATTAAACACTTGTGCGACCTTTTTTCCACCAAAGTTGACTCAGCTTTGCTCAATTTGTGTAAGACATTATCTTTGCATCTTGTAACTTTTTTTACACACTTTTGTTTGAAAAAAAGTAGCAAGAGTAACAAGACAAAGAGATAATATCTTACACAAATCAAGCAGTTTTATCAAAGTCTTAGCTTCAACTAAAGCACTGTCAGAACAATGTCTCAGCTTTCCATCTTAGTAAATAAAGTATCAGAAGTGTCTACTGAAAGCTAACTGCAGTGGTTTAATGTCCAATCCAGGAAGATAAGGGCTGGCCTTGTTGGCCACTAGGCTTGTAAAGGGATTTGGTGCACTAGGTTACAACAACAATAATGGCAGTAATATTAAATTCATATTGAAACTTCTTTAAATGCTAAAATAATGTTAGACAGATGATACAAAAAGTAAAAAAAAGGATAAGCTTAATAAGTTCATTGGTTTTTAGCTTTTTTTTGTCATTTGTGATAAATTTTAAATAACAGGCATCGATTAATTTTAATTAGATTAATTTTTTTTGGAGAAGTAAAATGTCTAATATAGAAATTCAAGACAGACTGAGTTGTAAATTGCCAAAGTTTATTCTTTTTTCAGTTTTAAGCTTTTTTGCATATCCTTAAGAACTCTCAGATTGTCTCACTAGCCAGGGTGTGAAATTAATGTCGATTACCTGGCTACTTTGGCTGTTGGCCGGTTAAATTGTCTCAAAATTTCATTTAACCAGCCCGGTAGTGCTTCAAAGCCCTCAAAAAAACTGTGATTCAGTAAACTATATCCAGATGGACTGATTGAAAATTTTCTTAATTTTGCACCCTGCTAACATGTTGTACATTTTTTGTATTAGGTAAAACTCCTAGTGCTGATCCCAAATTTGTTCAAGTTACTGCAAACAAAGCAGAGGTGAGGTGACCATACTGTACCTTTTACAGGGCTTGGTTTTAGGTGATATATTATCTTTTTTGCTACAAGAACTTTTAGGTTTGGGTAACCAAAACTTACTAGTTACTTTAGTCATCCCTGAAAAGTTGATGTCATCCTAAACACAAGTGATTCCAACAGCCTTAAATAGTTTTTCTGATTGGGTGGCTTCATCAATTGACACACCATGAAATTTAGTCTGCAAAGTTTATCATTCAGGCAGCAGGCTTGGCAGTGTTTGTAACCCTGACATCTCTCTTTAGAGTGTCCAAGAACATTGTTTCTGGACAATGCTTGTGATGGGTTGGCTCCCATAGATTAAGGTGCTATGCAAGGAGCTCTCTGTGCCTCTGGCAATGGCCGAAAAGCCAGAGTCTCTTCCAAGAACCTTTGTCTGAAATGTCAAAGAGGTCTCCATAAAGATTGTTATTGGAGATATGGTCCTGCCAGTTGACTTTTTGAGCAAGACACCAAATGTTTGGGTATACACCATCTAGCAAGTTCTTTAGGGAGGTTTTAGTTTTCCAGCACTCACTTCTGTACAGTTGTGCAGAAGAACTTGATCTTGAATTCTCATGAAAAACAAATTTTACAGACCATCTTTATTCCATTACAGGCTTTTCGAGTTAGGACTTTATCAGTGTGTTTCTTAAGGCTTGAGAAGTGGGGTACACTACAGTAAGTGGGAAAGCAGTTACACCTGGAGTGGGTACGAGATCATCAAGCACCAAATGCTCAAGTATCTAGAGAGGTCAGGGGACATCCCCAGAATTATTTTGAACTTTCGAGTTGGGGAAAACCGGTACGGCCGTCAGGGAACGTCGGTACAATTTACTGTTGTACCGGCCTTAAGAAACACACTGCTTTATGGATTATCATAACTTGGTTAATTGAGTTGATCCATTTGAGCCAAGGTACTTGAAATTGGTTACAATCTCTAGAGGCTTACCACTTTGGGTCTGTAGCTAAGATGCAGATGGAGCAATGCATGTAAATCACTTTCACAAAAGAACAAGTTTGTTGACTATGAGCCCAACTTGGTTACACTTTACTTCCATGCTTTTCAGCAACCCCTTTACCTGCTAGGTGTTGTTTGACAAAAGGCAATGTCATCACCAAAGTCAAGATCTGTCAGTGCCATTGCTGGGTACCTTCCTATTCTCTGAGCTAGCCAACCAAGCTCTATCTCCCTTCGTCAGTATCAGTCGGGAGGGTGTAGTTGAAACCATTATGAACAAAAATGGAGCAAGCTTCCCTTGTTGCACACCTGGAGTGATCTGAAATTCATCCAATATGCCATCCGTAGTGAGAACTTTGGTGTGCATCATTTTATTGGTTACAGGCAGTCTTGGTGGAATACTCTATGTTTTCAGAATCTTGAGCATTTTGTTTCCCTTGATCAAACCAAATGCCTTTTTTAAGACTGAAAATGTTAACTGGAGAGAGGTTCTTTTATTTGACGTACCTTCTCAACAATGCAATGTAAAGCTAGAATTATTAATATGGCTTACCAAGGATCTACCTTCTTGGAATCTATTCTGATTAAATCAAAGATGGGATTCTATGGGTGTGCAAATGTTATGAAGTAACATCTGATTGTAGATCTTGGCTATGATGCAAGTAAGACTTATTCCTCTGTAATTATTAGTGTTCAAGAGATTTCCTGGTGTAGAAGTCCTTGATTTTCCCCAAAATCTTTGTGTGAACTATGTAATGAGAATTATTATTAGTATAGACAGTGCATTATTACTTGATCACTGAAAACGTATTGATTTTATTATTAAATTTATCAGATTGAGAGAAGAATTTCTGCTTTCATCCAAAGAAAGCAGGCAGATGTGGATATGCTGAACAAAAGAGAGTTTTGTATTGTAGTGGATATCAGCAATGAGAATGGTAAGTCCTTAGTTGAACTTCAGTTGAATATGTAATGATTTTATGATCATCAAAATTTACAAAGCTACTTTAAAATACTAAAATGGTAAAAAGAATAAAGATTTCTTTTAAAACACACACAAACGTTTTCATCTAAAAAGTCATCTACAGAATTGATCTGATGAGTTATATGCATCAATAGATTCCCCAGGGGAAGAGGGGCAGGGGAAATAACTGTTTAATGATTCAGCAATAAGTCCAAGATGACTCTTAAGGAGTACGAGTATATAGGATTTGAAGGAAGATTTTAGGCAGGTTCATAAAGCCTGGTTGTGTTTTCATGTAGTGCATTTTTTATGTAGTGTGAAGTCTCTCCAATAGAGTTTTCTCCTCAGCTGCACATGTCATGTTGTAATTAACTTGAGAAGATAACAGTGCAGCAGTCATACTGCAGTAACTTGGCTATGAAGGTTAATTTTTATTAGTGAGTCCATTAAATAAATTTTATTTTACTGACATTTGTTGATTCTGAAAGGGACATTGCCTTACATAGTGATGTTTAAATTTATTTTATTTATTTACCAGTTGCTGCCTACCCCAACTGCTTGCTATCTGTGTATGGTGGGAACTGTCCCTGTCCACAGACTGTGGCAAAAAAAAAAAAAAAAAAAACGCCTATATAAATATTCAACCCTTTGCAAGATCATGGATCAAAACAGGGCCTCTTGCCTATTAGTCAGAGAACTTCCCATCTCAGCCGAGTCACACACTTGTCATGTGGCTTAAATGTTTTCTTAATTATTATATAGACACTGATGAAATGCCAGTGACGAAAATTTGGTATCCAGTGAAGATACCATTTTTATCTTTCACAATGTGAAGATATCACGGTTCTTATGACTACTTCAATCTAGCCGATAGTTAGTCTTAATTTTTTTAAATATATTTTTTTAAATTTTTTTAACATTTTTATTACTAAGTATTTTTATTCTTTACTACCTTTTTTTATTTTTATTTTCTTTTCTTTTTACAGTATTGTTGTCCTGGTATTTCTGGTTTATGAGTATTACATGGCTGCTTGTGGATATGAATTTAATCTTCTCGTGTTCAGGTTAATATATCACTTTTTGGCTGCACTCACTCATGATATATTGACTTGAACAGTTGAACATAAAATTCATATCCACCTACAGGTGGGCATGTAATATCCTCTATTTCTCTCTCTTTGTACAATAAAATAGCCTGGTTTGGAAAAGTTGTCACACAGGCAGTAATATAACTGCGGCAGTAATATTTATGATATCTATTAAAACTTCCAGCAGGTACTTTGGGTTGTGCCCGAACAGATGCTGTATTTGTGTCAAGGTTTGGACATACAAGCCATATTAAAGGTAAAATGATTCTATCATTAGTTGTTCTAATCATGCAACTGATAATGTTGATATATTTTTATCATTGTTTTTAAACTTCACCGAAAGAAAATCCACCAAAGAGTTTCAATGCTTACCTTAGAATGAAATATTTGTAAGTGTTTTCAGGGTTACAGGTTATTTTGACCACCTAAAGTTGTTTTCCAGTTTAGCCATATAACCTTAACTTAATTTCTTTCACAATAAGAGCAATGCCTGCTATTAGTCCATTATTTCTCCTTTCACCTTCAACCATTTTTTTAACACATACACTCCACAAAATTTGTCTTGTGGTCTATTCCAATTTCCCTTTATTCCACCACCCATATCTCAACACCATACACCAGAGGATGCTGCCTTACATTAATATATGCACATGTTTAGATATTCATGTCTTCTTAATGGATAAGTTTGATAAACTATACCCAGTGTGTTGACACTATTGGGAATATAAAAGAACCCACATTTTGTTGAAAAGACAAGGCTAATGATTCTGATGTTGTGGTCTGTCTGCTTCATTAAGTGCATTTCTAAAGTGTTTCAATTATAGAAAATGAGCCGCTGAAGCAAACTATCTAAGGCCCTCAACTTTTGTACTCTCCAGAATATTGTACAGTGTGTTTCTTGAGGCTTGAGAAGTGGGGTACACTAAGTGGGAAAGCAGGTACACCTGGAGTGGGTACGAGGTC
>JAOEHV020451972.1:0-10228 GCA_025447995.2 Isaurus tuberculatus | reverse complement strand
CCGAATTCTGTTTTCTTTTAATTTTTTCATGTATATTATTAATAAGTAATCATACGATTTCTCGTTCAATTTGGAAACTTTTTTGAAAAACTCACTCGTGCAAATTATTTCCAAATTGAACTCGAAACTGTATGATTACCTATACAAAATATGACGGCAATCGCGCTAAGTAATAGAATGGCAGTGGTAATAGAAATATCAAATTTGAGTTGTTTAAATATGGATTGCACAAATTTGCCGACGGTCTTTAATTTATTTTTCAAACCAATACCAAGGGCTTTTTGTTGACCTCTGTTTGAAATAAACCAATTACGTGTATTATGTAAGATGTAAAAAACACCACTTGCTTTTAAAAAAAATATTTTAAAGTCTTCAGGGTAAACCATGCTTCATCTTGCTACACTAGGACAAGAAAAGTTCGAAAGAGATAGTTTGTTACAAGTTGAATACTAAACGCAGTGAAAGATTAAAACAGCCTGACCTTTTTAAACTTCAAACTCGAAAATCAAACTTGTTTCATTTCTACGATATCAGGAGAGAGTATGTTAACAAGATTTCACTTGAAGTCAAATGTCAGTCAAGTGTGAAACTAAATATACTAGAAGCGTAATGTTTGTTGGATGTGGCTGGAAAAAAACGGAAAAGCAATTGCACGCTAATATAAAATACTTGCAGCATGAAGAAATGGACACTAATGCCACGTTACCCCTTAAATCTACCATAAATAATAATGAGCCTGGGTTTTAGCAACCTTTGACCACTGTTTTTGGCCTTTCTGGGCCTCGTCAGCACAGTATAGCTAACAAACAGGCTGAAGTTCCAACATGAGATACTAAAGAGATTTAGCACCATGTTTACTTGAAACGTGAACGGCAAAAGTGACCAAGTGAGGACAATTTTCCCGCCTTTTTTCACGTTTAGCGGTTGCACTTTGCCGTTTCTACGTGAAAGCAAGCCGTTTCGCCTTTGCCGGATACATAAGCCACGATTAACCACGAAATCTGAAAAAAGGCGGGAAAATCGTCGTCACGTGGTCACTCTTGCCGTTCACGTTTCACGTAAAGGTGGTGCTAAGTCTATCTAATGTGAAGGTGTGACTGTAAAATAGTAATAAGTAAGGACAGCACACTTGTGTCCTAAGACTAAATACCTGCAGCCACTGAAAATTGGCACTAAAGCCACCTCGGCTGTGAGCATTAATTCCTTCAAAATGTATCTATATCATTACAGTAAGTATAGCATAGTTAACACATGGGCAATAGCTACAAAACAAATACAGTATCAATACAATCAGATGACATAACATGGCGATTGCTTTTTAGTTTACCTTTTTAAGTATTTTTCCTTTATGTTTAACAACAACTCGAACTCCACACCCCTCCTGCATCAGGTCGATCACCTTCTCTGGGTCACGTGCAGCTTTGGCCACCATCTCCAAACCTGTACGTATTACGCTGCTCACTTTACCCGGTGATGTAGCATCTGGTAACTGGGAAACTTTCTCTGGGTCTAGTAAAGGACCAATGCAGCAACCCTTGTTGAAAAATATCTGATTCTTGTTGTGGTAAAATCTCTCCGAGCCTAAATTAATCAAAGATCTCTGTGAGCCGCTAAAATAACAACAGAAAGTTGTATCAAAGGAGCTTGATCTAAAGGAAAGCAAAGAAATAAATGGAGTGATGACATTAAGATATTGAGTTCAACAGTTATCCTGCACTGAATCGGAGAAAATGGATGAGAAAAGACATAGATGGGGATTCAAGATGGCCAACCTTTGTATCGAAGACAGCAAAACATGATGACGACGACGACAATAATAATGATGATGATGATGAAGATGATGATAATGCTCTGCGAGCTACGTCAAAGTTTTTTTCATTAATGCTTTCTTATGTTAACTGAGACCAGCCAGTTATTGCCAATCAAGAGAGTTAATTTCTACATTTTCTCGAAGTTAACTCAGTGATCTAGTGTTACCATGATGGCTCTGCAGTCTGCCTGTCGTAGTTCGATCCCAAAATTTGGGTTTTTCAGTAAAACTTCAATCATGTTAATTTTTTCACAGAAAGATTATACAAACTTCCGATCAACTTTCCTTGGTTAAAGGTAAACATACGGTTGCAGTGCTTAAGTAGTACTTTCTTCAGTAGAATAGTAAGTATATAAGAAAATTGAAATTCAAACATGCAGTATAAAAAAGTTTGTAGGAGTCCGATGTGGTAGATTTTTTCCTCTTTGTGCGCAATACAGTTTCGCATTTTAATAACTTAATCAACTGAATTTGAACTAAGTACGGCTAAAAAATAAAGTTTTTAATGTATAGAAGAGAAGCTACTGCAAAATTCCCGAGTTTTTCACACACACGACACAATAAAAAAACTCGCAAATTTTTAGGAGGCAAACCAGTAGGTTATTTACAAAGCAATATGGTGGGTTTGACTAAGGGATTTGCCAAGACAAACCCTGATAGTGGCCCAAGTGGAGCTGCACCAGGGACAGCCACATACAGATCCAACACCATAACAATTAAGACACACTACTAAAGCTTCTTGCTGAAAACCAACAATTTTAAAAAAAATAGTGATAAAACTAAGTTATCACATAGTTTATCAAGCCTGACAGTATTTATTAAAGTTTAATTATATAGTTTTGGGTCAACCTAAGGCAAAACAAACATGCGTTGACTTAAATGACTACACACCTGTAGCGTCATCTTCGTCACTGGAGTCTGTGTCATTTGATCCATCATCTTTGTCCTTCATTTCCTTTTCTTTTGATTCCTTTTCATCTTCTTTTTCTTTTTCACTTTCAGATCTATTACACCAAACGGTACAAAGGATGTTCATAACTTGCAGATCAACTTTATTTACGCCACTTTAAATTAGAGATCTACAAGACACTTACAACAATATTAACCGCATTTGCTTTAACAGAAAGTGTACATACACAACTGCTTTAACTTAATTTACTTTCTTTTAGGCATATTTTCAGTAAACTTTGTAGTTTGTAGGGGAAAATTCTTATCAAATTATTTTTACGAAACGCTTCTGAAACGTTCATGGTTGCTGAAATGTATATTTGAAAACATACGGAGCCATATCCGTTGGTTACATAATGCACAAATACAGCAGTGTAACAAGCATTACAGCATAAATTATACTCGAATGGAACACAGAGCCCACATGTGTACATAGTATTTAACCCCGACCAGGGCTAAACCGCAGGTTAGTGCTAATCGACCTCAAGTGACGTCAATGGAGAGAGGATGGAGATCAGAGGTTCCTACCAACATGTCCATATATCCAAAAATACATGCAATTTCACGATTTTCTATTGCACTACGTGATCATCGCTAAAGTAGTGTAGAATAAGCTGACATTTCGAGTGTTAGCCTTTTGACAAAACAACTGAAACGCAAGCATTCGCCAAGTGACACTGAATGTCTTTTCTCTGTTCTTTAGCTCCCATATATGCTTGCGCACCTGGTTCCGTCAGTCCCACATTGGTTTCCGTCTCGTCCTAGTCTGATTTTACCGTTGCCTGGTATATAATCCCCTTAGATAAACACTGGTTTTGCAGCGGGCATTCTTCTTTTTTTCTGCAGTTGCATTTTCCCTCGTCTTGTGCGGGTTTTTCTCCCATTAGGTTTTTGTTGTGAGAGTCTGATAGGAGAAAAACCCGCACAAGACAAGAGAAAATGCCACTGCAGAAACTGAAACAACTGCGGACAGAAGTCGGGGCAGAATGTTGGCACGCGACAAAACTATTGTTAAAAAATTTGAAATAGCTGAGCATTCTTGTAATTTTAAATAGCTAAGCACCCGTGAGTATCTATTATAACTTAAAAACACTGGAACAGTAATCTAAATTCACTTGTAAAGTCCTTCCTTGACGAATGGGAGTGTAACACCGATCCCACGAAACAGATCTGTCGAAGGTAAAACCGGAACGATGATTTAATCTATTTACATATATATATATATATTGAGCGAGAGATAGAGATAAGATTTAAAGTTTACAGTTTTCACTTAAATACGAAAATCAATGCAAGTCGTACAAACCTCACTTGAGGTTTCCTTTGGATCACTGCTGCTGAGGAAATAAAATCAAAATCATATTCAGTTAAAAATTTGTTCCATTCGCTCTTAGATCAGACAAAGATCTGATTTATAGTCAAGTTATCTTCAAAGTTTAGCTACTATAGTACTGCTTTAACAATGGAAATTAAAATTATTATAAAATCATCAGGACACTGTATAACTTTAAAACCTAATCTGGTGGGTTTTCAGACATTATCGTAAAAAACAAAGTTTTAGTACCAAATAACTATAATTTATTTGCAAGTTCAAGTAAAAAGTGTAAAACCACATAATGTAATTCAATTTTTTGTAATATGAATCAATTTTCGGTTTTGTGATTTGCTGATTACCCTACCAAAAGAGTGTGATTACAAACTCAGATTCCAGAAACTGCAGAAATCTCTAAAGTTTCAAAAATGGAGATAATTAAGTACCATACAGCCTACTGATTTCACGGAGAAATTTATAAGTTAGAAAAAAAAAGAACCGGAGGAACTGAGATGCTGTAAGGAGTAGTTCAATTATTTTTTCTTTTTACACTTCCTTGCAAAAAAAGTAAAAAAAACGATCAATTTATAACAATGGCCAGCGGTGAATAACTTGACTTTTCTTGCTTTTACACATTTAGCAATGTTATTTATTTTTGGGTCCACTAACGCCACTCAAGGTTTTACAACGATAGTTGTAATTGACTTTGTACTATATCTTTATACGACGTTATTATAAGATCTTGGCGGGTATCTGTGGAAATCAAGTACTTTTGAAAAAAATTCAACCTTCAACATCATTCGAACCAATGACTTCTGCAAAACCGTTGCAGCGCTCTTAACAACCAAACTACTAAGTCACATCTGTCGAAAACAGGTAAAGTTTAAGTCTTTAAGTGAGTGAGATGCATACCAGCTTGAGTCTGAGAGGCCTGTGCGGCATGGTGTTTGCCCATAACCTCTGCAAAGGAGGGCATAGCTATCTTCTCATTTCCTTCTGGAATGCTGAAATGAAAGCCACCAATTGAGTTTCTTCTGTCTAATGCAGTTATAAATATTAAGCATTAGAGGGAAAACGCATGATAGATGTGGGGTATTTTGCAACAACTTCTTTTAAACTTCAAACCATAGGAGCACACCTTTTTCACTCAAACATTTCATCACCCAAACTTTCCCTTAAATTATTATCAAAAACTGCATGATACACGTAATTTAACAGAATATTGAAATCCTAATTAACCGTTTTATCACCGTTGAATTGTTCAACAATATTTGGAAGGCCCAAGTACTAGATACTTTCTGTTGTATGATCAATATTATTCGCCAGATCCAGAAACCAAGCTTTACGAGTGAATTTCCCACTAAGATCAGCTACATCAGGCTCAAATTTATTTATGGCAGATTTAAGGTATTAACCGTTTTCCAACCTGGCCTTAGTGAGTAAATTAGTTGCTGCAATTATTGACTGGTTCATTTGTGCTACCTGACTTGCAAATTTCGAACGCCCGGGCACATATGTTTCTTCCAATACCCAAATACTGATCCCCCCCCCCTCCTCCCTATCTGTAGTAGTCTGTAGCTACTACTACTGTAAGTAAACACAAACTGAATGCAAAAACACAACTCTATTCTCTATTGAACTTCTCTGTGATCGGAATACACTCTACGTCTAAAGCAAGCCTGTCTAGCCCCAGTCTATTATATAGCTCTCTCTTCCTGGTTTTATTGATAAGAGCAGAGGGTGAAGCCTTTGCAGTAACATTGCTGAAATCAAATTAGGTTTCGCAGCTTGGTTAAGTGGTAATCATTCATGCAATCCCGATAATTCTCGGATAAGGAAGTTAAACCGTAGGTCCAGTCTCCCAACACTCTAGTATTGCAGAACTTAAAAAAACCCACATATGAAAACAGCAGAGCAGTGATCCCGGTGTTGTGGTCTGTCTGTTTCACTAAGGACAACGTTTGAAATATATGTGAGCCACTGTAGCGGACAATCTACTCGACCCTCTACTGTTGAATCCTGCATTAACTTGGAATGCGAACCTGAAAAAGCCCCATGGGGGAGGTTTCACAATAAAATTGAAACTGAACCCCCCCCCCGTCCCTCACTACGGTGAGATTCGAATCCTAAGCTTTGCACGTGGACTGAGATTTGTCGTTCCAATCTGGCTACAGGGATTTTTTGCCGGATACTTTAGTTTTCCTCCCTCCCCAAAATCGACATCAGCTAATAGCAGGTAGGAGTGAGTCGATTTATTAGTTGCTGAAACTTGGTATCATTTCCATTCATGGATGGAAATATTAATACAACTATTAAAGAAATAGTACACATTTTTAATACTTGAAATACTTACATCACTTTGTTATCTGGAACAACTGAAAAATAAAACAAAACAAAACCAATTTAATCTACAAGAACCCACTGACGGATTTCTATGGAGGTCTGAAAGTAGCTGGGAGTTAATTAACACTCAGCTCCAAAATAGTATTTACTATAAAACAGAATTGATCTTTCTTCCCTAACAAACTTTCAGTCACAAATCGCCCAAAGAAAAAATTACAGATTGTTCAACATTTTTTGTGCAATTTTATTGCTTTGCTTCTGATTTGAAAATATGAAAATATATTGAGATACAAGTTGAAGTATCAATTGTGTTTAATTCTTATAAAAAGCGTTTCCTTCGTATTGTATTCGTAATAGCAAAGAACAAAAATTAGTGTTTCAGTCTTCTAATACTAGCTGTTTTCAATGAACTTTCTCAAACTCATTAATAATTCATCAAGTTAAAACAAAAGAAATCATAACCGTGACCATGGTTTGAAATGTGATCTTAATTAGCATAACTTTTACGATTTTATTTCTTCGTTTAATCCTTAGTTTTAGTTTTGATTGACAAGATATATCAAACACTCAAGATAGTGTTTCATCACGTTTCCAAACACCTCGAATTTTGTCAAAAATACTCCGCTGAGCGTCATATTTTCAACTCTCTTCTCAGTGTTTGGAAATATGATGAAACACTGTCTCTCGTGTTTGATATATTACATCAGACACCAGTTTAGTCTGTGTTGTTTTTTGCAACGAGGTTCTAATTTGTCCGATCACAACCACTCATGGCTAATGTTTCAATCACAATTATTACAGTGCTATTGTTTTAATCATCTTCCTAATCTATGGAACCTTCCGATGAAAATTTAGCTATTTTAAAGCGATAGTAAATGAAGAGCTTTATGAATTTTCTGTAAAAAAAAATACTGACAACGAAAAATTAGTTTCGTTCCCGTTTAGGTGTTTTTAAAAAGACGATTCAGGGAATTTTGGCCGTAGTTTATGTCAGCTGGCGAATTGAATGCTATTTGCGGATGGAAAAGGATTAGCATTGTAGTAAACTGAAGGAGACATTGGAGAAGATGGTAAGACCCACATTAAGAATGAAGAAACGAATCATTGCCTGAAAAAATTGGCAGAGAATCAAATGAAGAGAGAGTTCAGGCACCTTAGCTTTCTTAGAAGCAGGCTAGGAATTTGGTCAAGAATAGCAAAGGTTGGCTTACGCACAACTAAGCAAGAAAATAATTTTTTTCTTCTTGTTTTCTACTTCGTTTTTTTACTTTTAAATGTTTACTTCTTGTATAAGTCACCGTCTGTACTTGTTATAATTATGTGATTGACTAAAAAAATATAAATTATATAAAAAAGCTATCTCCTTAGGTTAACCTCAAGGTTATTGTAGGTAGCTAGTACCTATAAGCCTGTTTTTTTTCGATAAAATGAAATTTATAATGTAAAATTTATGGTACTGAAATAAACATGTATGTAGTGAAGTGAGTTGTGGTAACTTAAAGACTGGAATTAAGGATTAACGGCTCAAACTATTTAGAGTGAACTGGTCTTTAACACACATTAGCTTTATACTTAAAACATGCTTAATGCTACAAGAAGTACTTAAAGTTAAAAAGTCTTTGTTGCACTGTGTCTTGCAAGTAGAGAGGATTTTATAAATAAAAAAAAAACACCAGGGATACGATTATTGTTTAAAGGTGCAAAAGAAGCGAGTTGAAACTACTTCGGAAAGTGGATGGATAATCTTAAAATATTTTTAAATTTCAGCCTAAAAAGTTCTTAAATCGTTCTTATACACAAATAATCGTATTGTGTGTTCATTGCTTATTCTTCATTCGTACATAGCAACTGGGAGCAGAAACATATTTATTCATTTTTTAAAACCAATACCCTGGCAGGCAAGAAGACAATGTGATTTTAAAAATAAAATTAGTTTTCATAGAATTTAAGCATTTCTGCCAAAAAAAAATCAAAATTTTTTGACGTCAATTTGACACTTAAAAGAAACTATTTTTACTGAGATAACATTCATTTTGCCGCTAGATGCTTCATCAACATACTTGTTCCAAATGGCGTTTCTAGAGGATGGCCTGTCCTTTGGCACCACCCCATGGGATAGATGTCCGGAGATTCCACATCAAGAAACTGGATCCTTGACAGACCATCGAAGAAAAGCTGTACTAATCTCCCCATCACTTCAATTACAGTCGCAACTCTTACAGTAAATGGATTTTCAAGGTCGACTGCTTCAACTTTCATACCAGATTTAAAACGGGTGAGCTTTACTTTCTGTTCAAACATATAAAAGATAAACTGAGGATCAGATTTTCAGAATCATTCCTAGTCTTCGAGTGTAAAACTATTTTACCCTTTTGACTATAAACTTGAATCTTGACCTTATCACTGGGGATCTAGATAAAAAGTTTCCAAGAAACAATTACTAACCTATTTTCTTTACAATTTTTGAAATACAGTAGTGGCCCTATAGTACTCTTTACAAATTTTTTGGTATAACGAACTGCAGAATAGAAAAAGGAAATGAAATTTTTGAGATAATGGGACTTAAATTTCAATGATTTTCTTAATGCTTTTGTTTTCATTCCTTATCTGTAAATTATGGGCCCCACATAGACCCAACATAAACTTTTTCTCGCCTGAGGATGGGCCCTGGCCACGAGGTTGGCTGAGAAATGGGAAAAATCAGGCTAATAGTTTGAACGTGTAACTTAAAGCAAGTCTTGTTCTTCTTGCTGTCTGTGAGATGCCAAATGTTTCACTCCAGAGGGTACAAGGGATGTCACAGTCCTATGGCTTTTTTCACCATAATTTTAAGTTGGTCACAAAACAACCCAAACAGTTTGCAGACTATGTGCAAGTCAATGGAAATCGTGAATATAAATCATGATAAGTTTTTTTACTAAGGATTGGCAAAATTGCCAAAATGTAATTGACTGAAACGTTATCACTGGATTTTAAAGTTCAAAATGTTGGCTTTGTTGAACATTTTAAAAGATGATTTCAAGCCTATACCAAATCTTTTCAATTTTATTCTTTTAGCGATTTTCAAACCTTTTCAATTTTACGTATTAATAACGATTTTGCAAAGATTTTAAAATGAAGATTAACGCAAAATGCGGTCATGAAGACTGCGAAACGTCGAATTTCTGCGTTAATCTTCATTTTCAAATCTTTTCAATTTTATTCTTTTATTCTTTTCAATTTTATTCTTTTATCATTTACCCCCCCCCCCCTACCCCTGATGATTGCAAAATACCTGTGAACATTTTTTCTTCTTATATTGCCGTTCAGTTACTGCCTTAGATAAAACAAAAAATATTTTATTTGAGATCGTCCTCAGACACAATTCGTTGCTTATCCTTCTGGAAAATGATACTAACTGCTTGCACATCTATTTGGTAAATAAACTCTGGCATTTAGTTTAGTAAATTGGAAGTGAATACATACAGTATATACAGTAAAAAGGCCGGTTGACATTTCATATTATAAAAATTCAGTTAATCTGTAATTACCTTAAACAGTTGTGGTGGAGTTGGTTGAGCTCTACACAGAGAGAGATACTTTTCCCAATGAAACGTCTTCTTAGTGTAATCTACATGGAATTAAATATAACACAAGTTACAAGGAAGTCTACCTATATGAACCAGTGCTGTCATTAAGTTTTGAAGCAGGCGTAACTTACTAAATGTCACCCGTAACCTTAATTACATGACCGTAGGCCATGTAAGCGAAGGCTCGAAGAGCCTGAGCTTCTAGGGGGGTCTGGGGGGCGGGGGGGGGGGGGGGGCGGGGGGGGGGGG
>JAOEHV020451870.1:0-10230 GCA_025447995.2 Isaurus tuberculatus | reverse complement strand
AGCCGAATTCTCCCAAACTGCTTATATAGAAAGTATGGAACTCAGTTGGGAGAATTTGCCAACACGCCATTTGTCGTATTTGGGGCTTAAGGGGTTAAAGACCCTCTACGACCTTTACTGTTGAAGTCTTTATTCACTTGCAAACGCTTAGAGTTACTAAGAACAGCAATGGATTAACCCCATATTAATATGTTATTATTATTACTATAATTATTATTGTTTGAATATATTAAAAAGTCTCTGCTCTTTGCTGTTTCTTGGTCACTACTAACAGTTTTTTTTCTCTCTCTAGCCAAAGCTTCGTGTTTTTAGCACTGAAGATGTATGCACAAGACTGGCAGGTAAAATAGTAGTGATGTTGCATGATAAAAAATTATAATGATATCAATATTGGTAAAAATAATAACAAAATTTAAAAATAGTATCAAACTTAATATTAAGACAGAAATGCACGCTGGGAAGGAAGTGAGGTTTGATTTGCTACAGAAGAAAATACTACAAGACACAGCAAAGCATTTTGTGAAGTGTTCTGTATGTGTCCCGAGAACGTTGATGACTTGATGTCATCCGCTCTAGTATTGCCATCCGCTCTAGGATTGTCATCCGCTCTAGGATTGTCATCCGCTCTAGGATTGTCATCCGTTCAAGGATTGTCATCCGCTCTAGCATAATAAACCAAAGTAAATCAACTTGTCCGAGGCCCGAAAAATATTAATAATAATAACAACAATAACAATGATAATAATAAATTTATAATAATAATAATAATAATAATAATAATAATAGAAGCAGTAATAATAGTAGTAAGAAATGCAGAAAACGATAATGATGGATGCTTGAACGAAAATTAGTATATCATTGTCCGGACTCGTTTGAAAAGACTAAGTGCGTTGGTGGAAATTTGTAGTTTATGATAGAGACATAATTTATCACAGGCCAACAAAGATTTTGGTGGTCTCTTCCATATTGAGCTACAATCAAAACTCTCGTTGCTGCTATATTAATATAGTAACGTGAACTACTACCGTTTTCGCTTCCATTTGTGCCGGAGTGTAACACGAAAGAACGTGAGAGCAAAATTGGGTTTACGAAAATTTTGAAAATCTTTCTAGCATACTTTAGGCTTTAAAGCTTGCACCTTGATGAACTTGTTCATCTTTTTGTAACATAACACGTGACTTCTGGATTCCTTGAACCTTTCTATACAATAATTGTATTCATATATTACTCTTTCATTGTAAGTTATCACTGCAACTTTGTCTTATGACATCCTCATCGTCATCCGCATTATTTTCGTTATCATCATCATCATCATCAGGATCTGCATTATTATTGTCGTCATTCTCATTATGCTCAGCATTTTCGTCGTCGTCATCATCATCTACATTACCATCACCATTACCAGTGACCACCACCACCATCATCATCATCATCACCATCACCTAGGCCTTCATCATCATCATCATTATACGTATTAACATCTTTTATGCTAGAAACTGATGTCCGTCTGAAGTAACGCCGCTTTGTAATCATGACGCCGTGTAGTATATGTTATTATTCAATATCTCACGCTTCCCAGTTTTTTCTGTCAAAAAGTCATGCAATGGCTCCATGCAATGACTCACGTTCATCGCCTGATACTTGACTGACATCAATCAGTTATAAAAGTCATCTTTCCATCGTAAAGACTTTGCAGTGACGTGCGGATTTTAGCATCAATCTAAGTTCCTCTAACGTAATTCGTTATCATGATGATCGAATACGTTTAACGACTTAACTTTGCACACATCCTGACAAATACTTTACGGCTGCGTTGAAGAATCTCTTTATCTAGAAATTTATGAAGAAAACTTTTAAAATGCTTAGACTTAAAAGAGTATAACTGAAGTATAACTATGAATAGTCAAAGTCAAAGAATCTTTGAAGTTCGCTAAAAACAAAAACATGAATTAGACTACTCACACAGCCCAGGACCGGCACAAAACGTTGATCACAACAAAGAACATTCATTCACTTCGAAAATAATCTGCATAGTGAAATGTACAATAAACTGCAAAACTACCAAGGGACTTCTGATTGCCTGTTGTCAAGCCAAGCCAAGCCAAGCTATGAAAAAGAAGCAAATTGCTTCAATGCTATACTTTTTCATCTTGGATTGCTTGACATATTTAAAAGCCAAACTACTTTTTACATCAGCCTGAAGATGCACTTTGCGAAAGCGCTTATAGTTATGGTTTAAAGTATCATTACTTAACCGAACTCTTCAGCTTTGGAAAACTGTGCATTCATATAGACTAGGGAGCAAAGAGTCTCCACTCAAGTTCTTTTCGAAAACGGCTAACCAAAATTTATCATTTCAAGTTATTTTGTGACGCGAGGATCACAAGAAACGAACGTACAGCTGTATCGACCAGAAAATCTAAGGTAAACATTAGTGACAATCATTAAGAGGTCAGTATACATATGAGCATATACGTCATGTGTAATTTTTCTACTCAATGAACTGGCATCGATTTAATAGTCTAAACTGCTCTTGGCAATAATCGTTCGAACTGAAATCTAGGCTGCATTATAAACGATGTTGTTTTACGGCTTTTTCGCCGCAGGGCTGAGACATCCCCACGATCAATAGCATCTCTCAGTCGTGGCACGTACTGCTATTTAGTAGCCGTTTAACGAGCTTTTTCACCTAAAGTGTTCTTGTCAAGTATCAGTTCCCAATTGAGCCTCAAAACACGAACACCTAGTGCATGCATATGTAATTCAGGTTAACATTTTTGTAATTGTGTTTTTTGTGAGCTAAGAGCCGGCTCTATAGTGAATTCCGGCGAATTTGGCGTTCGAAAAGTAACACCCAAAAATATTTCGTGCTGAAAACGTAGCAGCCACTCGAAAGGCCTGATCTTTGATTCTTTCCTGTTTACGTGTATGTGTCTCAGATGTCAGGGTTAAGAACATTCTTTTATCTGCTAATTGACTACATTTCGGCATTTCCTGTTGGTGAAAAGCTAAAACAAGCAATCTCGAGACAACTGCAGTCATTTCATCGTCGCTCTTTTCATAGTAAAGTTTCGAAGCAGAGCCGAACAAATAAATTTGGGAAGGCTTGCAAAAGTGCAGAGAAAATTTCAATCGCAACAGCTAAGTGTGTAATTAAATACACACGCATTCGAGAGTTCAAATGGTGGTTTGTCGAATACGCATGCCGCACCTCCGGTGTAGTGATTGGCTTCACATTGACTCAATTCTGAATCCAAGGCAACACGAGAAACGCAGAGGTTAGTTTTAGCAATAAAAGTCTACAACTACCTAAAACACTCGTCTTGGAAGTTTTATATATATTGCTTTTCAATGTTTTGCTAGTTCAAAGATTTTTAATGCACATTAGATCCTTAAACCGTCATTTTAATCTTATATCTCTGCTACCGCAAATCGTCTTGGTAGTTTGAAATAGATTGTTTTTCAAGTTTTTTCTTGTTTAAGGACTTGAAATGCAGTTTAGATCTTTAATCCAACGTTTCATATTTATATGCTTAGCAGCCATAACTCGCTTTGGAAGCTTCAAACAAATTGCTTTTCACGTTTTTGCTAGTTCAAGAATTTAGAACGCAGTTTAGATCTTCAATTACTCGTTCTGAATTTAAATCAATTAATCTTTTTTTAAAACATTAAAAAAACATTAGAAGTTTGGTTTGGAACAATTAAAATTAACTTGCACAATAACCACAAAGAATTTAAATTGGTTTTAAAAAAGGGAAAGTAGTTTTGTAACTGATAAATTAAAAGTATAATCACAGTTTTTGCTTCTTTGAGTTTCTGTTATACAAGAATTAAATTCAGGTACTTTCATTCAAAACTAGGATGAGGATCAACAACAGCAAACGCATACGACTTTTGAATTATTGATTTTTTCGAATCAGGCTTAAAAATCAGGATACATAACTGGAAACAAGAGAAAGTTTCTTAAAATATGGGCTGAAGCACCAAAACAACAATTATATACAGACGGAATTTATAATATTCCAAAACCATGGTTCCCCAAAATACAGTAACTGTCATTTTAAACTTTAGAGGCTAGAAAGGCTTTACCCACACTGATTATCAAACATTTTTCGGTAGTCGTACAATCGTTCCCCAAACGTACTTTTTTCTAAGTGTCTTTTTAATTTTAGGGATTATTGCCTTTTTGAAAAAGGTTACTGGTGCAGACGAAATTTTATAATATTCTTATACCAGGAATTCGTAAAATATAGTAATTGTCATGATAACTTGCAGTAGTTAGATAGGAACTACCTATACACTTACAATCAAATTTTTCGCTTGTCGTCAAATCACTTCCCCCGAACGCAATGATTTAATCGCCTTATCGCAGAACTTTATTTTATGGAAAGAAAATGCTTGAAATGTTGTGCTGACGTGTTTTTGGATCTCTTTGAACGGTTATCAGTGTTCTTATCGGTTAATTTTTTTTTAAAAAGATAAATTACTCGAAAATGACGGCTGAAGACGCGAATAGATCCTTAAAATACTTTAAAAGCTTTCAAAAAATGATTTAAAAATGAATCGCGTCGATCAATTTAGCAAAAAATTATAACACTTTTTTCCCTATCTTTTGGTTTAATCTTTAAATTTTTGAAGTTAAAAACGATTGCCCTAATTTTAAGAACGCTAATCTTTCTTCCCTTGTCCATTTATAATAGCGTTATAAAATTTAAAGGCATTTCCAGGGCAACGTGACACATTAAATGAAGCAAGTATAGAAACATTTTTATAAAAGGCGCCCCTGTTTTTTTATAAAAATGCCAGCTGTCAATACATATTTATATTGAAATGATTCATTATATAAAAACTAATTCTTTACTCGTTCATCTTTTGCGAGCAGTCTCTGGCATTTATTGAATACAAATCGAATTTCTGTATTTAACTTATAAATATGAATGACTGTGGGCAGTGCCGTTTTTTGTCACTTTTAAAAAAAACAAACATTTCAATTGAATTCTTTCTCAATTAGCTGGAACACCTACTGTTATTTCCTAAAAGATTGGTAAAAACTACAAAAAGTAGACCTCAAGGCGAAAGCAGAAACCCTAGTCACTCGTGATTCGGTAAAAATGATTTCTATCTAACCGCAGTTTCTCGGAATTTCAAAACTTATTTTTTAAATAGTTTTTAACATACAATCCTTTAAAATAAAAAGTATGCATGCAAATAATTCAGATTCTAGAACAGCAAACAAATACCGTTACATCAAAAATCAAATAGCTCCGACTTGAAGAAAAAACTATGAAACTTTTTTTCAGAGGAAAGCACTATGGGATTCGAACGTCTTTTCTACGGATTTTTTTTTTTTTCACCACTACTCAGGAATATTTGCTTCACACTCAGAGTCCGTACGGTTATGAAAAAATCGAAAAAGTCCTAAAATTTCCAAAAACAATTTTTAGGCCTAAAATATCCTAAAAAAAATCCGCGGGATCCTAAAAAGTCCTCAAAAAACAGCTCTAATAACAGTAGACTGCAAACGCAACTGTATCAGTATAATGTATGTTATTCCAGTTGAAATTTTGGATAAAAATAAAACCCAGAAACATTGAGACGCTCATAAAATGGAAACCTTTTATTACCGACCAACACAGTCGTTTATAATTATAAACTAATATATTTAATTCATTGAGAAACGGCATCGGAATGACTCCTCAATAGCCCCAAGGCACTTGTTAATAAGTTCCCAAAACTTAGAAGTGTATATATGTCGAAAAGGTCCTAAAATTTTCAAAAAATGGTCCTGAAAAGTTCTAAAATTTCAAATGAAATAATCCGTACGAACCCTGGTTTCAGAACATGTTAACAGAACTGTTTGCAAATCTAATAAATAGGTTAATTAGCGGAATTACTTTTTAAAGCCAACAGCAAAACCCTCGAAAGAGTTTGAACCCAACTCATAGAACAAAACGCTGATTTATTCCAGTTCTCCTGGGAAAACAACAGGCACTGCAGCTCAGTGTTCGGTCAACCAATGAATTTTTAAAGATCAGTAGCAAGTAATTTTTTTTAAAAAAAAAAGAAAAAAAATGACAATTTTTGGGTCTTTACTTTATTTAAAAAAGTTTTCCGTGATTTTCCAAGGATAGAATTAGAACACTCAGCGGCATTCTCCAGGGGTTTCCTAGGACTTCCTGTACAGCGTGGTTAACTGGACTATCACTTGATGCTTGAAAAAATCACGCATGCTTGCTGACATTTCTGTCAAAATTCAATTATTGCAGTAAGCCTGTCATTAAATACCCCATCAAAACATCTTAAAATATTGACAGTTAGACAGAATGAACCTCTTCTGGTTTTTGTTTTTGTCAGGTGTATGTACGGATCATAAAACAGGTTTCAATCTCTGATAATTTTTCAATAGTTTCAAAGCAAAATAATTTTTAAGCCCAATTAATGATTCAAAAAAGTTCAAAACGTTTTGTGTTTGGAAACATTTAAAAGAATGTTTTTCCCTTGACTTAATCAAAATATAATTTTTTCTCCTTAAATTGATGTAATTGTATTTTGTTGTTTATTTGGACAGACACTTTTGTGTATGTCTTTTTACGGCTCCCTGGCATGTTCTAAATCAAGGAAGTTAAATTAACGAGACATGTAGTCTATGTCAACATCATCTTAGAATAAGTTAAAAGATTAAACAACAACCCATTTGGCTTAAGACTTAAAAAGATCTGTAACGTTTTAATGGTTCGGTAAGACATTCGGTGAGCCAGCCAATCAATGACATCACAGGCATGGCTTTGATCTCTGCAGTTTCTAAGGTGTCTACAGAATTACACGAAGTTTACAACGTTTATCTTACTTCAGAAGATAAGTTCAAATTAATACTCTTGCTGGCATATCCGAGTAGGCAGTTCGATATAATTTTGCATGCTTGACATATTTGACACCTTGACTATTGTTTTTTTTAAAGCTAACTTGTTTGATCTGAGATACTACTGAGAAGGAGACAAAAATAACCTTCAACTGTCACGTCTTTCACTTTTCAAGTTTGTTTAGGCTAAACTATAATTGTCAAGTGATTCGTCTATCAGTTCTCTTTTGTTCTTTGCATTCCATCAGTGGAAATTAGTTCGAACGTCGATCATGAAGTTGCCAAAAAGAGTTTGCTGTGTTTATGAGTTGTATCGATGGCTGGGTCGAAAAAACACTGGTATGTTGTTTATGATTAAGTTTGTAAATCGTCAACGTTTCCTTGTTTTTCACCTTCCACATCAAATTTCCTTTTTTGCATAGCCCGCCTTTACATGGAATGTTTTTGGAATAATTTCACTGGAATCTTAACAATGAGCGATTCAAATCCGAAGAAAAAGCAACTCAAGTTATCTTATAAAAATTGCAAAATCATGATATACTTTATTGGGAAAGTTGAAAGTAAGCCCTATAAATTTTGGAAATACTTCTTAATATTTTTTGTTGATTGGATAACATTTTGCAGTCGCTAAGGTTTTGCTATTCTTAGTATGAATTTAAACCGTGTGTGCTTACATTTTTGCAAAACAATTAAGAAAGTTATCATTTCTAATGTTTTTTTTGCTGGGTTCCTCTACCCTGGTTGTCAGAGGTCTACTTGCTCCATAAAACGAGCGAACAGTACTTCGCTCGCTTCGCTCCCTACGTACTGTTCACTCGATTTATGGAGCGAGTAGACCTCTGGCAACAAGGGTAGGGTCCTCTACTCTCTAATTATATTCTAGAATTTGTTCTATATTATTAGTCGAAACTACATCTACGGTTTACAAGAAGCAAAAATTTCAATCTTTTTGAGCGACATTAATTTTTTCCTTGGTTTAGTATTTTTTTAATGTTACATAATTGTACTCCTCGTATTCTTTCAAATGCTATCTATCTTTTATAGTATAATCGACGGATCGACGGAACGAAAGTCAACTTAGAGACCTTAAAACCGAACTTCTATTTAGACAGTAAATAAAAATAGCTGATAAGGTTTGTGATAGTTCTTGTTCGTTTTGGAAATGATAGCTAAGCTGTACGTCTATCGTTTCTTTTAGCTTTTTCCGTAAAAGTAAAAACAGTGTGGTTTTCACAGTAGAACTTCTCTGATTGCTAAGTATAGAGTTTCAAAGGCCAAGTTGAAGAAAAAGTTGACAAAGGTATTTCGTCCTGTTGTCAATCAGCTTACATCTCGAGCACTCAACAGATTTGATTGTTTGTTTGGGCTTTTATTCCCTAATTACTGACGAGAGCTGTCGTAGTTCACATTACTTTGTTATTGGCGCCTTTAAGCCTGGTTTCCATATGATCTGTAGGGTCTGCGATGATCTGCGACACGATCAGAAACTATCTGCATCGGAAGATCGCCGACGGTTACAGACACAACAGACGTGTGTTTCCATTTTTTATATTTCAACGATCGCAGATACTCAGTGAGAAAATAGCGGCAAACATAACAATAACAATAACGGAACGGTAGCATTAGCTATTACATATACCTATAGATATATATATATATTTTTTAATGTTTACCTTAAATTTGTTTTGTTTCCGCTCTAAAGCAATTTTAATTTTTTACTTATAAAAGTGCTTTAGCAATGTAAAATTTTTTTTTTTACCATGCTAATAAAGCCATACTTGATTGATTGAACATCTTAGTTCTCATTGGGCAGTTACTGACACGTGATTTAAGTGGAACAATGATATGTCTGCGATTGCAGCAGATTGTGCCAGACATGCGTGTCCATTAAGATCTTTCTTTGTCGGCGTGATCGTAATGGTCGGGAAAAATCAAGTTCTACTCTTCCGATCATTCAGATCGTCTATCGCAGACCGTCACAGACAACGTTGTGAGTGTTTCCATATGTCGGGAACATGACGCAGACAGTATCGCCGACCATGTCGACGACCGTCGCCGATCGTTACAGATCATAATTTTCATATGGAAACCAGGCTTAATATTTTATAGTGATGTGAAATAAACGGTTTACGAGTTTCTCACTGCGAACTTTAATGATGCGGTAACCCTAAGGCCCAACAGTTTTGCATTTCAGATGTTTTTGGCGCTAAATAGCAATTTATCTTTCAGTGTCGTTTTCGGCAGAAGCCTATCAACTGATAAGCTAACTTCAGTTTTTTACTTTCACAAAAAAAGTATTGTTCTTTTGAGTCTTTCGACATCAGTCAAAACTAAAACGAAAATTTTAAATAGTCTGAATGCACCAATAAACTTGGAAAATCATTCCCTTGTTATCAAAAGATTTTAGTTACGCTTAGCTACGCTTTATATTTGAGGAATCTTTACCTAACTTTATAGGTTGAGAAGAAACTGCTGTCTAAACAAATTAAATTCCAGTTTTCCTATCAGCATAAGGGACTAGGGGAAAAATCCGCCGCAATATATTTCTTAAAAAGACAAAAATATAGAAATTACAATTTTTATACCTATGCGCACTTATTCAAGAACTGTCAAAACTGTGACAGTACATATTGCAAAAAAACCTGACACGTCCGCCGTCTGCATCGCAGGCTAATTGTATTGAGCCGGTAGTTCAACGTTTGAAAAAAAAGGTCAGCGTTTGTTCCCAAAATGTTTTCCGGAAGTACGTGTGACCTGGCCTCGAAAAGCAAAAAAATGGACAAGTGTAATGCAAGTGTTGTTTGAACATGAATATTTACTAATAATATGAATCTACGGAACTCCACAGTTTTGCACCATTTTAAAAACCTGAAATTAAATTTGCCAAAGTTTGATCCGCCTATGCAGATCACACTACTTCAAACTGCCACAACTTAGAGCCGGATCACTATGAAGTTTTAACTGTATTATAAAAAAATTTCTAATTCATGAAAAAATGAAAATTAAATGAATGAATGAATGAGTGAATAAAAATATCGGTAGCAAGAACCTTTAAGTTTATAAATGAAAGTTTCATTTAAAAAATGGTTTCTTTCTTCAAGTTTTTCATTGCAATGTTTTTTTTTCTTTTATTAAGATGAATTCTACATGAAACAATTCTTTTTGTATAAACCAGACCAGAGAGTCAGGTTACAGGAGAATTACCGATTATAATTAGACTCCAGGGGTTTTTCTTTTGAATCTCCCGTTTTGAGGCAGGGAAGCATCTTCCAAGAAGCGACTGTTCGCGCGCTTAAAAGATGTCAAGTTTCTTCCATTTTAACGCTATTCTTTTGAATTCAAGACCAAATGAATTAAATAAACATTCAAAA
>JAOEHV020451774.1:0-10230 GCA_025447995.2 Isaurus tuberculatus | reverse complement strand
CAGCATGATCAACAGACACTGATGTAACAGCATGATCAACAGACACTGATGTAACAGCATGATCAACAGACACTGATGTAACAGCATGATCAACAGACACTGATGTAACAGCATGATCAACAGACACTGATGTAACAGCATGATCAACAGACACTGATCAATGTTACAGCACAGTTTACAGACATTAATGTTACAGAGCAATAAACGATGCAGTCAACAGACACTAATGTCAAACTACAGTCAACAGACACTAATGTTACAGTACACTCAACAGCCACTAATTTAATGTTACAGTGTAATAAACAGACACAAATGAAACAGTACAGTCAAACTACACTGGTGTCACAATACAGTCAACAGACACTATGTAAACAGTTGGGTCAATAAACACTGTAAGAAGTCAACAGAAACTAATATAACAGTAGAGTCAACAGACACTATTTTCACACTGCATTCAGAAGACACCGATGTTACAATAGAGTAACAAATTTTAATTTCATAGTACAGTCAAAAGACGCAATACTGATAATACTGTACTATGAAAATGGTGTGATAGCAGATCTAGAACCAGGCACTACTTCATACATTCAGTCGTTTAATGGTGCAGACACCAATGTTAGAACCAATCTAAGTAATACAGTGACTCTCTACAGATCTCAAGCTAGTTATTGCCTCATTTTAAAATGAACAATTCTCCAATGCAATGACTATATCTACAATACCTCAATCTCCTTGATCAGCAATGCCTCTTCTTTGGATATATTCTTAATTTTTCCACTTCCAAGATTGACACTTACTGCCTAAGAAAACAGGATAAAAAATTTGTTTGATAAAGTATTAAAACAAAAGAAAGGTAGATTTAGGAAATAAAAACTATGAACTCTTGTTAATTTTTGAAATAAACATTTCCTTTAACATGTTCATAATGATTAGAGGTTAATGTCAAGGATGGGGTAACACTTTAAACTTGTATGTGTTTACTCACTCATTGAAGCCAGTGTTATAAATCTACGTTTCTGTAGTATTTAGTATATGATAATCTAACTCCCTCTCGATGGGACACTAATCCATCACAGGTTAGTCCTCAGTAGATGCTGGCACCTGAACCTCATAAAAATGGAAAGTTGACTTTGGAGAAGTCAGAGAAAGGCAGAGATTTTACTTTAAGCTAAATCCTTTTTCGAGCCTAGTGGCCCATGGGGTCGGCGCTTATCTCCGGTTTCTGTAGTGTTAAGCGGATGAGAGTCTCTGACTTCCCCTGGACGAGACACTAATCCATCGCAGGTTAGCTCCCAGCCAAAGCTGGTACTCATTAACAACCTCGTAAGGATGGAAAGCTGTGTAAGCTTTGGCAGAAAAGAAGGTCACACAAATGTTCAAATTTCGGCAGAGCCAAGGAATCAAACCTGGGACCTTCTGGTTGGAAGGCAGAGATCTTACCAACTGTGCCAACCACGCCGCCTATACAAGTATTTCTCCAGTGACGAAAATCACTGCACTCACTCTTGGGATATCGACTTGAGCACTTGAAGATTAAAGTTGTATATCCACGTGTGGGCATGTAATATCCTCTATGTTTTATACTGTACCTTCACAATTTCTTCAAGCATATTCTTGGACTCATCAACTGCAACCATGTAGCGAACTTTTGGCTTCTGATCACAGATGTTGACTAAAACAGCAGAAAGATCTTTGATATGGATTGTTGGCACAATATTTTGCCCGGTACCAAAACACTGCAATGCTGGAGCTTGACCATGCCATGCAGTCTTGAACATGAAATGAAAAATCTCTTCTCCACATCCATAGGTCAATCCTGCGGCCACAACATAAGTGATGAATTTGGTCTTGTTGGTCTTGCCAAACTTGATGACAAGTTTTTCAGTGCTGATATGATTCTTGAAATTAGGATGAGCTCTACGACGCCTGTAATCATCCTCTGTGAAAGGTATCTCTGGATCATCCTATAAAATAATAAATAATACCAAACTTGCCTTCAATAATAATTCACAAGTTTACACCAGCCATATGCACATGGTGATATATTAAGTCACTTTTCAAAGCATCATCAAATCCATAATTAATGAGACATTCACAGAAAAAAAAACAGAAAATGGAAATTATAATATAATCTTATGTTGTTTCTTTTTAAAGGAGGAGTAGTAGATTGAAGTAACATCAATAATTATATAGAGATCTATCATTACAAGTTAACATTTGTACTGGCAGATAAGAAACAATACTAAACGAAGCTTTAGATAGTAATAGTGCTGGTTTAGAAAAAGAAGGAAAAACAGTAGTAGTACTAACAGCAGCAGCACCAGCACCAGCACCAGCAGCAGTAGTAGTAATAGTAGTAGCAGTAACAGCAGCAGCAGTAGTAGTAGCAGTGCTCAGCAGTAGTAGTGGTAGTAGTAGTAAAAGTAGATAATAAATATATAAATAAATAAATAAATAAATATTTTATTTAACATCTTTATATGCAGGGAGTGGTTTCCCAATCTCCCTAGCCAGAGGCTAATGTTCAGTTTAAGTTGTTGACAACTCAGATTTTGCTAGTAATAGTAGTAGTAGTAGTAATAGTACTAGCAGTAGTAGTTGTAGTAGTAACAGTAGTAGTAATGGTAGTAGTAGTAGTAATAGTATTAAGAAGTTAAAGCAATAGTAGCAGTAGTAGTAAGGATAGTAGTAAAAACAATTAAGCAGTAGTAGTAGTCTAGTAGAAGTCTATTACTAGAAGTAGTAGCTGTAGATGTAATGATATAATAGTAGTAGTAGTAGTTATTATGAGTAATAGACTGTATTTAGTAGCAGCAGTTATTATTTATTGTAGGAGCTCAAGTAGCTAGTAGCTAATAGTAAAAGTCTGTAGTATATGTTAACTTACATTAAAAATTATAACAATAGAAGTTATTAAATTAATAGTACTTATAGTATAGAACTAAGTTTTAGTTGTTCGATGTATATCAGGTGAAATAGCTAGTAAATTTCCCTTAATATCCAGTAACTCACAGGATCTAATGGTTTGCTCCTTGCCCAGGTCATTACAGTTGACACACAAATGAACAGTTTCATCTGGCTGAAATTCTCCAGCTCAGCATGAAGAGCTGTAAACACAACAAGTGTACAGTTAAGTGGTATTTCAACAATAAATGACAGCTAAGGCATAAACAGGGTAAAATTAAAATGTTTGTCATCACTGTTGATCATTGACATCACCATCATCATCATCATCATTATCATCATCATCATTAATCATCTTCATCATCACCATCATCATCATTAATCATCATCTTCATTATCGTCATCATCATCATCACCATCATCATCATCATTAATCATCATCATCACCACCATCATCATCAACACCATTATCATCGTCATCATTAATCATCATCATCAGCATTAATCATCATCATCACCATCATCACTAATCATCACCATCATCATCATCACCATAATCATCATCATTATCAATCATCATCATCATCATCAATCATCATCATTATATCATCACCATCATCATCATTACCATCATCATCATCACCATCATCATTAATCATCATCATCATTACCATCATCATCATCATCGTCACCATCATCATCATTAATCATTATCATCATCATCATCTCCAAGTTCTGATGGTTATTAGGGTGTTTTAAACAAAGTAACTGTCTGTGGTAAATAATATGTTTTTAGCAACACAGTTCTAAGTAATATATAATTTATATTTTATTATAAAAGTAGTCTTGATACAGAACACTTATGCAGTATTACAGTTCTAAAATCTGGTTGTTTCCAGGATTTTTCTAAGAGTTTTCTTAAATTGTGAATTTAAATTTGAAGGGTGTTTGTGTTAAGAGACATTGAGTATTATCAAATCACTGTACAAAAACTGTAGGATGTGAGACTGACTAAAGGATGGTTCAGTCATAAATCTGTGTTTAGAACTTATATTTCAAAAAATTTTGCAATTTCAAGTTTTAGAAATATATTGCTACTATCATGAGGCCAGTATAATTTAAAAAAATGGAATTGATATTCCAGAGATGTTAGTCCAAAAGATAATCCATGAGGCAAACAAACTCTGATTAAGTCCCAGTTACTTCTTGAATTAATAGCAACATGATTGTTTTTATAAAAAAAAAATTCTCTACCTGATACTGCCCATGTTGCCTCATCCACCTGACTAGGGTGACCTGTGATGTCATACAAAATCATGTCACATCCCAGTAAGTGAGGTAGCAGATCCTCTTTGCTTGAATACTTAAGAGAGAAATCATTAAAAATAAAGCATTTTCAGTATTCAAATACTGTAAAGAAGGGCCAACTACAGCTCGAAACATTTAGCTTAAAATGAAGACCTTTCAAGTCAGGGATAAAATGAAAGGATTTTATCAGATAAACAATTTCAGCTTAAATTAATGAAAACAAAAAATTAAAAATCAAGGTCAATTTTACTTAGTAACTCTTGAGAGATGATCTACACTTAAATTCCAAACAATGAAATTTAAGATTTAACCTTTTAATTTAATTAAAAGCTTAGAAAAAAATTTGAAATATTTTCATACATTTCCTGGTGATGTGAAATTATCAAAAAGTTTTTTAGAATTATTGCTGTTTCTATAATTAAACTTGTTTTACACAAAAAAGGTATATAGTAAACAGACTTGATAGAATGAGTTAAAATTACAACTTAAGAAATGTTAATTATTCTTAATTTCTGTAAACTACAGCAGTGTGATGTGTACTTTATCATTATATACTACCTGTCTTACATATATGTAAGTTAAATGGATTTTTTTTTTAAAGCAGTGAATGACAATGAAACTATTGAAAAACACACCTACTAACAAAGACTTTTCTAAGATTAAATTCTGGAAACAGCAGACAATTGAAATCTTAATTAAGTTATTGACCTGTACTGGATCCTATGCTAGTATCAAAAAATATTACAAGCTTACACTATTATAGAGACAGAAATGTAAAATTACAAAATGGAAGAAATTTTCTTTTTCTTTCTTTTAGTTCTTGTTTATAATACAATTTAACTGTAAACCTTCTGGTAAGTAAGTTTTCAATCTGTTTATATAAGTACAAACTGCCCTACAATCAATGAATGCACATATTGATAAATATAGTGATACATTTTAAAACAAAAATGGTGTGCTTCTACCTAAAAGAAACTAAATTTAACTTACACATATCAGCCTACTTCGACATATACAAATTATGCAAAAGGTTAAAGCTGAAGAAAAAATTACTACACTAAAGCTGACAAAGGAAATGGGGTACAGTTCATACTACAATACAGTTCAGTAAAAGTATTGCAATAAAACTAAATTACATGCAGGTAATAGAGATTATAAGTAAGTTAAAGAAGATACTTTTTTTAACTTGCCGATGGATAGATATAAGATTTGCATCACCAATTTCACCATTATTTAACTCATTTACAAAAATTAATAATAAAAGCTTTAATTTAAAAAGTCCTAAGAGCTCAACTGACTTGTAAGCATCATTTTACCTCATATACTTCATGAACCCAAGCTGGCTTTTGTTGTGATGGGTCTGACATAGTTCCCACAATTTCATAGCAGTTTTCTTTTGGTGGCAACTGCTCCTCACTTGCTTGTGACTCTTCATCTCCTCCTTCATCTTCTTCAGCTGTTGCTCCCACTACTGACTGAGCTAGAATCTTAAAGTTATAATTCAAAGATTTGAAGAATGCTCAATATCTAGCTCCAATTGTTCAATTATGTTTGAAAAAAACTGTTGAGTAAGTCAGCTAATATGTGATTTAATGCTAATCTATCAAGACTTGTATTTTAATTTAATGCTGTTAAACCTGGGAACTGAAACTGAAACTGAATGATTTAGTGAGGTATGTGAAAAGGCTAAGATTAGGACACTATGCAGTGCTTAACTGGAATTAGATAGGGTCTCCAATGTTGAGCATCTACAGAGGGTTGAAATGATCTTTAATTGAAGGTGCCTAGTATTAAAATGCAAAGTATTAATGCATCACAGGGAGATGGATAACCCTGTAAGTTAGGTTTTTAATTTAGAAATAATAGGCAAAGGTCCTCAGCACAACCTAAAAATACAAAGATTTAGTGCTTAAATGAGGATATGAGAGAATTAAGGGGTTTTGTTTTGTTTTTGTCGGATTTACCACTCTTAGGTGGACGGAGGACCTTGAACGGGGCAACCAATGCGAGAAGGTCTCCGAGGGCCTACAGATAACGTCCTTATCCGAGAAGACGCGAAAGTCTAACCATTTGCAGATGTTAGAGCAAAGGCAGCACCTTCTCCTTAATTATTTTAAGACCCTAATTAATGTTGGTCCAGCCGGGAAACAAACCTAAACCTCCCGCTCAATAGACTGGCACCTTACCAACTTGGATAACCAGATGGCGGTTGTGTTATTGATGATGCTTTGGGTAACTGCATATGGGAAGCAGTCATCAAGGAAACAAATATTGACCCCACCAACTTGGGAAGAGGGCATTAATTAAAAGTAATTCTGGTTTGTTGTTGTTGTTGTGAACAGATATAATAGATATTGTAAGGTTTTATTTCCCTATTAAGGTACTATTGAAAATAAATTTTATACAGTAGCAAATCAGAGTACAACTTTTATTTTCAAAAGTCTTTTAGTAGGGTTACTCGAGATTTTTATAAACCATTTGGCATTCTGCTTTTGACTTCATGAGCAATTGACTCGACATGACTAACTGTTAAAATTCAGAGTGCCTAAATTTTTAAAGCATATATATATAATAACAAAATTTATTTTGCAATCTTAAAAAATCCAAGGTTGCTAATGGTGAATGTTTCTGTTGGTAAAACGACCTGCAACAATTTGAGTATGTACACCTAATGTCACTTGACATCTTATAATAATTTTAATATGATTCATTCGACCAAAATGTTTAAGTTAACTAAGCACAGTAATGAAATCATGTTCAAACGTCTTGATTGAGAATACAAAAAAAACCCGTTGAAATCTGAACAGCCGGTATATCCCTGCTAGAGCCCTGTTAATAAGTTTTTAAGGGTTATATCAATCAGATCCTCTCTTCGGAGTTAATCATTAACTTTTTGTTAAAAAGAAAATGAATGAAAAAGTAGATCAAGACATTAAATTCAAGATCATCTCATATTGCTGAAATCCTGTACTAAACAGTGAGTTATGATTTCCAGGTCATACTTAACTGTTTGTTTGTTCTTTGTCTGCTCGAATACTATCTTAACTTTGAAAATCGCAAGTGGTGCGAAAAGGTCGAATTTTTGAAACCGATCAGTATAGTGTTACATCTACATCTACATCAGTTATCTTGCAAAAAACCTTCTTTAAAAAAATTTATCATGCAAAACAAGGTTTACAACTTTAACTTACCTTACTAATGTTCCTTCCGATATAAGCATCGACATGATTTACGAAAATACGCGTTCGTTTCGGCTTATCTCCTTCTTCTGCTGCCGCCATTTGTGCAATTTTTTGACTTTCTGTGTATTTGTCCCAGGCCACTGGTAGGTTGTCATGGATACACTGTATACACAATGTGTCAAAAAGCCCAGGGGGGAGGGCTACGTATGGAAATGTTTTATGGCAATGTTTTACTTTCATACTTTTATTTGATTAAAAAATTGTGTTCATTTTTTTTCTTAAATTTTTCTAGAGTATTAAGTGATTTTTTTTGTTAACGGTAAAAAGATGAAAAGTTGAACGTAAATTATTTTTAAACAGGTCAAGGTTTCTGTCCCACATCCCCTTTTAAAAAACTATTTCCTCGAAGGTCACTGATGCCGCAATGACTTGTGGGAAAAAGACAGCGGTAAGCCACGTACCGATAAATTAACTTCAAAATGTCGCAGATTTTAGGTTCACTTTCTGATCTAAAGAATTTGTTTCCAACAAAGATCCATTTTTGCATATTTGTTGGTTACATGGCGTTGTTTATTAATCAAGGTTCGATTTGAAAAAAATTGTTTACTCAATTCTGTAAAGCAATGGGTTGGTCATGGATGTTCATGGACCATTTTCCTTGTATTAAAAATCGATTTGTTTAATTTTCCCGCTGTAGGCATTCTAATTACAGCGACAAAAGATGTCAATGGTAAATACACCTATAATACAACAACCGTAGTTTTGTTTACAGAAGTGCTAAAGCTGCTTGTGGCCACAGCTTTACAGTTAAAAGAGTGAGTACTTTTAAGCTAATTAACATAATTGGTTTACCGTATTTTGCCGTGTATAAGATTAAGTCGACCCCCTATTTTGTAACCAATAAACTGAAAGTTTTAGCATTTCTGTGTATAAGTCCCCATATTTTGCAAGATTAAAATACCAAATGTTCTAAGTTTCTAACTCATATGGAGCAAAATGTAAACCAAGTATTTTAAAAAGCGCCCTACGTAACTTTGGAGGTTAATGGTGATGATAGTCGAAGGTTTGTACACAACTTAAAAACCACAGAAATTAGTTTTAGCTGATTTTATCCACTGACAGAGTTTGAGCCTTTGTTACCATCTTTGGCACCAATTCATTGTAGCTGGCAAAAATAACGTTGGAATGACGTTGACATATGCTAGTCGCATGAAAATCAAACTTTTAGAATTAAATTTGACAAATGAGACAGCAGAGTATTGCTATTTTGACAGCATTGTTGGAACAGAAGGATAATCTCCCAAGCATACACTATACCTTCACTAAAAACATTTGTTGAAAAAATTAATGATTGGTCTCACAATGTAAAAAGAGTTCTTGAAAGAATTCCTTTTGCAATGAAATCCTGATGAAATGAAGGTCTAAAGATATTTTTCCAAACAAGTTTTTGCTTCAGTATGATGTTGAGTGGAAAGCGATCTGAGAAGTTTTTTCATTTAAGGGGAAGTTTACCACACCCTCCTGACTGGCCCCTATACTGCAGAAAGAAGTTTTGGTGCTAATGCACTTTGGACCCATGTACTTAGTTTTCAATCCTTTTTTCTAGCCATTAAGGCCCATAATACTGTAATGAGGGTTCACTAGTAATTCTTTAGTTAATGCAATTTCAAGTTGACTAAAACTGCAGGAAAGCACACTGATTAGTAGCAAATTTAGAGGGGATCATGAAGTTGAATCAGTGTCAAATTTTTACAAATCTTTGGTTTTGCAGGTCCACCATTGGTGAATTCATTAGTGATGTAAAGAACAACCTAAAAGGTGGGTTTTCATTCTTCAGTAACTGTAAATTGGTTATGAGGATGATACAAATTGAAATTAACTTTTTGAATCATTTATGGGTGATAAATCAACAATTGCAGCTGTGATGCATTAAGGAGTGATTCTAGTCTCGTCTGAAACCTCTACTCCTGCAATTGCCGTCCTTTAAAGTGCCACTATGATCAAATTTAAACTTTCCTTTTTGGAGATTTTGTTTGAAAGGACTTTAGTAATAAATCATTTTGCCTTTTTCCATTTTCAAAAATCTTCTTTCTTTCCAGAGATAATTCAGTTTAAAAAATAGTCATGATTGCCAGTGATGATGTCATTTACTCAACAAGCACTCCACCTTGAATTTCAGAAGCTTTATCACACTAAGGTTTTGACGTATTTTAATGAAACTTGGGAAGCTTGTTAAGCTTGACTGTTCTTCAAAATAAACTTTGCCACTTGGTTGCTATAGCAACAACTTCAGTCCCAATCTCCCTCAACCAAAATTTTGTTTTGCATTTTGTTATATTTACTGCAGTTATTATAGACACCAAATTTATGCTGAAAATGTTTAAAATGGCAGAAGCCGAGATTTTATTTCTGTCATGTCTTATAATTTTCTTAGATATGGGGTAAAAATCCAAAAGAGCCATAAAAAATGTTTTAGGAGACTGGAAACAAGTTAGTTGCCACAGCAACCAATTATCATTATAGTTCTTTTTGAAGGACAGCAAAAGTTTAATAAGCTTCCAAAGTTTGATTGTGATTAATTGAAAACTGGCCATGTCGTAGCTTTTTGAAATGCATGGTGGACCAGTTGTTGAGAATATGATGTCATCGCAAGCTTAATTTGCATATAATAAAAATCTAAATAACTTTGAAGTGAGGAAAGTTTTTGAAAATTGGAAAACGCCATTCTTGTTCTTTTGAAATGTGCTTTAGTATATATATCAGAGTTCAAAATAACGTTCTGAAATTTTGTTTTATTTTGTAAGCTCTTTTGTTTGGTCCAAAATTTTTGCCGGCT
>JAOEHV020451671.1:0-10230 GCA_025447995.2 Isaurus tuberculatus | reverse complement strand
AAATAAAAAATAAAAAAAAAAACCGCCCTCCCGACCTGGAAAAATTGAGATGGGTGGACGCTAAACAATTTTTTTTTACCTGGACTTAAATGCGTTTAAAACTCAACGTTGTTGCGGCCAGTGCTAAGTTAGCCTGCCTTGCAAGCGTTTCCGTTGGTTTTTGGCCAGATTTTCTCTTTTGACCGCGCGAAAATTGGAGCGAGAGCAAAAAACGAAAGGATTTCGCGCGGCCAAAAGAGAAAATCTTGCCAAAAAACAACGGAAACACTTGCTACGCAGGCTCAGAGGTGAATTAGGACAAAGACGTCGATAAATTTTTCGCATATATCAGAATCGTTTTTTGTTTTGCCGAACTGCAAATGTAAATGAATTATCAAAACTTTTTTCAACACATCTTTAGTCACCTGCATGTAACGTACTGTGGTATGCGGCAAAAATTAACAAAACACTGTTAACGGACTAATAAAACAAGCAGGTTCTTTTTCTGTCCTCTGTTTGTGTTTTTCTTATTCCCGTATCACCAGCTTTTCCGGTTTTTTTAAAACATTATACGCAACGCGGTCGGACTAGGTTTTACTTGAAAATAATTTAGGATTATCTAGCTGAACCGAAAACGAAAGCATTTTAGTAAAGTGTAAACAAAAAGCACTGATTCAAGAATCTTTAATTAAAAAGAAAAAGTAAAGTGACTACCCTTGTTTTAAGAATACAGTAGTCATTTGATTTTTTTTAAGTAATGCATTAACTCCCCGCTTTGTAGTTGAAAAGAAGCATTGTTTGGCAATCAAATTAAGGCTGTAAAGAAAATCAACGTTGGCGTTGAGAAATTTAAATTTCTGTTTTTTAATTTTATTGCAGTTTTGAAGAACTGATTAAGAATATTATGCAAATTGCTTGAACCCAACCAAAGGAAAGAATAGGCACAGTAGTGTTTGAATTTTCAGTATTTTTCTCCCCCGCTACTACAAGTCAATGACAAAAAAACGACTCCTTCCTGTTTTTTTTTTTTTTGCATTCGCCCTTTCTTCAGCGGCGTTTGTTAGAATTTCAAGTAAAACCTACGTGTATAACTTACTGTAATTTATTCATTACTGTAATAATAATAAAATCTAGTTCAAGTTAAAGATAGGCAAATAAAATTTTAAACGCAGCATTAAAAATGAAAATGTCTATGATTTTTAGCACTTGACGAGCAAAGGAGAAAACTCGATAAGGCCTTGGCGTGCCGTTGATTGGAAAATAATATCGCCTTTCAGCCAATCAGAGTCAGCCCCTGTGTTTGGGCCTGCCAGCCATCTTGTGGGTGGATTTAGAGCAATCGAATTCATTTCCTTTTGATTTATCACAAGTTATGGAACTAGAAAATATTGTAGCAAACACAGTTTATCTAAAAGCTAGAGAGAGTAAGTAGCAACTCAGGGTCGTCCTGGGAATGAAGCCACATTTGCTCGCTTTGGTGTTTTGATTCCGAAGTGAAGTGTAAAGATTCTGCCTGATATAACACCAATAACTTGCTGCGCGTGGTGATTTGTAGCAGAAATTTGCACTTTTGAGTCTTTGCCGGTGTAATTGCAGTTTGCTATTGTATTGTGTCGCAGGTAAAAACAAAGGTCGAAGCAAGAAATGGAAAGAGTTGTTGAAATTCCCTCACAAATCGCAATGTCTTTATCTCCGAAATGAAAGTAAGTCCGCAAAATTACCTTTCTCGGTGATCACACGATTTGATGGCTTTTTTCAATAATGCTTGTTGGTTTTTTAAAAATGATTAATTATAAGTAATCCATTTTTTTTGGCTTTGGCTTTTTTCTTCGACAGTCAATCTTAGCTTTGATAGAATTTGTGTCAAGGAGCCGATAGGAAGGAGAATGTTTCATCAATTTTGTTCGAACAATTCATCACTGAAGAAGGCAATTGATTTCCTGCAGGAAACGGTTAGTTTTATAAGCATATCGCTAGAAAAGTAGTTCACTAACGTTCGTTGTGATTTATGATTGATCATCTTCTCATTAAAAATGTGTTTAAATTTTGATGCTTTATAGGACGAATATACAAAAGCAAGTGTGGAAGAAAGACCAAAGCTTGCTCGAGAAATTGTTCGCAAATATTTGCAGGATCCGGTGAGTGGACTTTGCATGTCTTATTTTTAGGGCCCTTGACAAGTTTGCGTCTCGGGAAACCTTGACCCAAATAGATAACAGAAATTCAAGTTTGTGTAGGTAATACTAAACTCGCTTCTTTTTAAGTGGAGGAACATAATTCTTGTCGCAGTGCACAGATTCTACACAATGGTGCTACAACTTTATAGTATGCAGTGGTTGCTAAGTCGTGTAAATGTTCGACCAATGCAAGCATGCGGAATTTTTTATTCGCTTCTCATTTTCTTTCCCATATAGCTTCATTTCTATTTGAATTATTTTTTCGACCCATAAAACTTTAGTTTTAAGTTACTTAAAGGTAAAGTACTATGCTGTTTTTGAAAAATATGGATTCAGTTTTACTTCATGGAGAATTTGTAGCAATCGCGAACTAAAAAATTTCCTCGTATTCTTTTAAGTATTGGTTCATAAGCTAAGATATATGTCGTGTTTCGTAATAATTAACATTCTAAAAAGTTTAAAATTTTCTTTACCCAAATTTTAGTTGTATAAGCGGCACAACTGGTATGATCATAAAATTCATATTTGCTGTTCAGTTTTTATGTCACGAGACGGGATTTTGTTTTCGTACAAAATGCTTATAAAATGTATAATCTTGTACATTTGTTGTAATTTCTCTATTTTCCTGTGTTTTTTGGTATTATGTTAAAGTAAAAGAGGTTCTGTGTACAGGAGGTACTGAGATTTAGAAGAAATATCCAACAGAATTCTGCCTTTAATTAAGAATTTATTCCTGGTCCGTAAATATGCGAAACCAACGAAAATTGCTGTAAGAAAACAGTTTTTGCGTGTCAGTGCAAACTTTTTTATTGTAAATATCAGCAATTAAAGCGTACTCTCATTTTCTCAGGTTACATCGTTGCTCAAACAAGAGAGGTTGATAAAACTAAATTGATATTGGCTTATTGCCCTTTACAAATAAAACCCGAGAATGCTTTAAGTTTGTTGTATAAATATTGAAAATGGTTTCAGCTTATTGGCAGCGGGTTATTCGCTAATGAATGAAAAATTGATGTATTTTCTGTCTTGATCCCCACTGGGTTCTATAAGTTTTGTTTATATTTAAAAGGAGATGTTTTTGTATTGAAAATCATTTTATTAAACCTTAAGGCTTTCAAAAATTAATTTATTTGCTCATGACTGTCTTATTTTAGGATAAAATTGGGTTTAATTCTATTTAATCTAAGCATTTACTGTATTTGGATGCTATAGTGTATCTACAGACTACATCGTTGGTAGAAATATGACTCATTGAAAGTTACCATAAAGATAAACAATTGGAATTGAAAAAGAATTGCCCAGAGGCAGTCAATATAGGTCAATATCATATGTCTACCAGAAGAAAATTGATATTACATCTGTTAAAATCTTTTGTTACCTTTGTTGACATCCTAGGACTTCCGCGACTTTGAAGATAACAGTGAATGCCAAAACATGAAAATTCAACACCATAGTTTTTTGTTACCCAAGCTTTCAAATATCTGTAGATTTGCTTCTTTTTTTAATGTCGAGCGATGAGTTTGCTGTAAAATATCCTTATTTATAAACATTGTAGCTAGAAAAAATTTTTAGAGAAAATCAGTTATTTACAGGGTTACAGACTGTTTTCACTTTTAACTTCGTGACAATCTTATTATTTGGGCTGTCATAGACTTCCTCATCTTTCTTCTATTCTTCTTTTGTTACTTTTAACTTTGTTTAAACCTTTGGAAACTAAATCCTGTAGTGATGATTTAATCATTACATATGTGTAATCAAGTGTACTTATATGCATGCTATAAATGATATTTCACTAAAGCTTTCAACAGATTGTTAAGTTAGGTGTGCAGGTCCTTAAAAGCATGAGATATAGTTACTCTTAGATCATTGAATCTGCACAAAGCTATGTATTAAATTTCAATCTGGGAACCAGTGTGGAGACTTTAAATAACTTGCTTTTCAAGGCACTAATGAATGGCACTTGTCTTTCAGAAATGTATTTTTGGAGGTCATATTTGCTCACATTTTTTCTTGTTTTCATTTTTTCTTTTTCTTTAGAGCATGATTTACAACTATATTTTATTCTGTGTTAAAACAAAGCATAGAACCAACTGCAAGTTGAAAAAGTTTCTGTTCATTCCCTAAGAAGGGTATAAAACTGAAGGCAGTCCTATGGTAGCACTCGAAATGCCTGCTTTACAGCAGAGACCAGAATTCTTACCCTTTTGTTGGTAAAAAGCTTGTTAATTTACTACCATGGTACAAATCACTTGCATTCAGCTCTCACTGTTTTGACATACATGGCAGGGCTCGAAAAATCCACTAGCCCGACACCTGGGGCTAGTAATTTTTTAGGTTTGGCTAGCAGTTTTGAATGTCTTTGTGCCCAATGGGCTAGCAGATATATTTTAAAATAATTTAACACATTATCTCATTAAGAAAAATTAAGAAAAATCTTTTATAGTTACTTTGCTTGACAGTTGACAGGCCAAACGTGCTTCAGGAAGATCTAATTTCAAATTCAAGAAGTTATTTTGCCGTCGCACTTAATGATGTTTTAAAATTTTTGCCGTCAAATCTTATTGTTAATGTTTGAATTGTTGGTTATGTTGGTAAAGTGAACAGAATGTTAACGATTGTGCATCCGTTGGCCATTCTTGGGTAAACATTAAAATTACATTGGGCTAGCTGATGTAAGATTCGGGCTAGTAAATTCCTGTACTTTCTAGCCCAGAGCTAGGAGGGATTGGGAAAATTTTTTGGGCCCTGCATGGATTTGTCTTCTGTGATCCCAGGCCAAATGCACCTAACTTTATAATTATTTAACAGGTGTGTCTCATACAGGTTGGGATTCTTAACTTGGAAAAGTTTTTTTTATTAAACACAACAATCAAAAGCTTATATTTGGGGAGTTGTCTTTATTATTTTTATTATTTATAGTTTAATATATTTACAAAATAAAACTTACAGTAGACCTGAACTTGCCCTCTGTAATTAGATTGTGTCAATTTATTTTTTTTAATATATTTATTTATTGATTGAAGTTGCAAAGGTTATCCTCTTCTTTTAAAAACAATTTTTGAATCCAGGGTACGAATTAACGTCGGAAAAATTGTATCGCAGTTTCTCAAACATGATGTAAACAAAACCAAAGCATGAAGTTTTCCCACCTCTAGATATCAAAATATCTACACAGAGCGGATGCGTTTGTGTAATGTATTGAAACTTCGAATAAATCAAAGAAGGTTCACAGGTACTTTATATGTAGATAGCCACTTATACTCTGTTTAATTTCCTGTGTTTGATGACCTAAGGTTGAAAACTAATACAGTAAAAGTTGGTATCGCAATTTTACTATTTTTTTGACACTTTTGTATCAAACTTTGAAAAGTGCATTGCAATTTGCGAATCACGATAATTATGTTAATTCGTACCCTGGAATCATTTAATCCCGATCTTTTCTTTTACCACTTGAAGTTAAGCATCATGTTTTCACTCTGATGTTTTTATGCCATTAGTTTATATATAATTTTTTATTTAGTTCTCATTATGTTGGATCAATTTTTCACCGTGTAGGATTCCCGGGTAAATGGAGTCACCGAAGAGACTGGAGATAAGATATACAGCTTAGTATCACGCTCTGCCGATGAAGATTTCAAATCTGATTTTTTTGCTGATGCAATCAGGTCAGTGTTTTCTCGTTTAGGAAAATAAATGTAAAGGATAAAGTAAGGCGAATGGAGGGAGATGGTACGGGCATGTGTTGAGGAGGGATGATGGGCATGTTTTGAGAAAAGCGTTGGAGTTTGAGGTGAAGGGCAAGAGGAAGTGAGGACAACCAAAGAAGACGTGGAAGACACAAGTGGAGAAGGAGACTGAGCAAAAGTGTTGGTTTGGAGAATTCAAAGGATGCCACGAATCGAGCGAGATGGAGAGTGGGAGTTGGAGAGATTGCAGCCAAAGTGGGGTAAATCTGGCCACCCCCCTTTATTATGGGGATAAACCCGGATCAAAATTGGATTGGATTGGAAAGTAAAGCAAAAATAATGTTTATTTGACTTTGCTGAAGCTCCAACAAATCATAATTATAAATCAGTCAAATTTTAGATTCATATGGTGCTTGATTGCCTTTTCAAAATTGTGAATAGTGTCACTGTTTGTACCAAATGGTTGACTGTAGTTATATAAACTGCTAATACTGTTGCTGTCATCTCTTTTGATGTTTTTGTTTCATGAATCACTTTACAGGGAAGTAACAGACTATGTTAGTATGGAACCATTTCAGGAATACCAAGAGACCATGTACTTCTGGAGATATCTTCAGTGGAAGTGGCTGGAGAGGTAAAAAGTAGGCTAATAGAGTACTGGGCATCCTACAAAGGAATTTGTTGTTCTAGACAGATTAAACGGAGCATGCTTACTTATGCCTGGTTAGACCCCAGTTAGAGTATAGCACTTCGGCCTAGTCCCCATACACTCAAAAAGATATAAAGACCATTGAATCAGTGCTATGGGAGAACAAGGAGCCTCAAAGAGATGATTGCAGATCTTAACTGGGACTCGCTGGAAAACCGACGAAAGTGGAACAATTTAGTTTTTTTCTTTAAGATCCAAAATAAGTTAATAGACATTCCATTCCCTAATGATATGGTAGAATATCATAGATCTCAGCATTTACAACATATAAATGTGATAAAATGGGATGCTGCATCGGTGTTTCTAAAGAAACAGTTTGATAAATTTGTAAGTTTTACACTGTAGAAGAAAGAAAAAAAGCTGACGTTTCAGACTGTAGTCCTTTGTCGGAGTGAAGTGTGTGGGAGAAACACAAAGAGGTGGTTGTATAGTGATGTAAGGATAAATTGCCCAATGAGATAGGTAGGTAGAAAGACAAAAGGAAATAAAGGCATAGAAATATGTTAGAAAAATAATATAATAAAAAAACTAAAGGGTCAAAAATGGACTACAGTCCAAAACGTCAGCTTTTTTTCTTTCTTCTGCGGACGTAAAACTTACAAATTTATCAAACTGTTTACAACATATACATAATTATAGGTAATTACCATCCTCAGTTACAAATGCATATATTATTAAATATTTAATATTTTTTGTAAGAACCAGCTCCGTATGGAATGCCTTATCTTCCACAGCTGTCGAATCACAGGCTGTGAAACATTTCAGATCACTTATTGTAAACTGACCATGTAATGCCCACTGACCATCCATGCCTGGATTAGTTTATCTATCATTTGGCACTATACTGAAAAAATGAAACTGAAAGTAACTAAATCTTTGCAAGGCAGCAAGTGATAACCTGAAGTGTTTCATTAATTTTTTGAAAAGATTCAGAAACTTGATCAATGTTTGGATACCCAGTTTGTTGAATTTATTTTATAAGCAATCCTATGAAGTTTAATCACAGTTGTAATTTCTGTTTTGCAGGCAGAGAGTTACAAAAAAGACTTTCAGACATTACAGAGTCCTTGGTAAAGGAGGCTTTGGAGAGGTACACAATGAAGCTGTCCTAGCTTTTGTTATAATCATTTTGGAAATTGAGAACTTTTATTAGTATTTTGGGATTCAGTTGTGATTTACATTCAGAAAAAAGCTCAAAAATGGAGAGAACTAAACTTAATATTTAAACATGAATCAAATATTGATATTTAAAATTGTCTAAGCAAGGGATTTCAAGTTTTAACTGAATTACAGGTTTTGAAGCTCTGAACTTTAAGCAAGTTATAGATTTAAAAAAAAACAGTGCATCATTTGATTTGTGTTTATAAGGACAAGATACCAATTATTCAGAAGTAAATTTGAAAGAAAAATGTTAGTCACAACTTTTGTTTTATTTTATTTTGAACTCTCTACCTAGCCTTAAAAACAGTAATTCAGTTGCATTAACCTTGCCTGAGGTGATTAGACAGAAACATGATTGAATAAAGAAATTATTGGGCTCCTGGAATCCTCATGCTGATGGCCTCAATGCTTTATTAATCTCCTACATTGCTAGCAGAATGGTCTGTGATCCAGTAGTTGTTAGCACACATACTTTATTATATGGCTAGATAGTTTCTTGTAATTTTTATAGCTTCTGAGTAGGCAAGATTTCTCAGACTGTAATGATTGGTCATTATGACATTTCATAATGACCGGTCATTATGAGATTTTTTTATTTTTTATTTTTTGGCATTTATTTTAATTTGAAGAAATCATTTTTGCCTGTTTTTCATGATGACTGACTGCCGATTTGGCTGAGTGAACATTGTTTGAAATGAGTGTGTACATGCAGGCAGATATAGAAATTAACTTCGTGTTTTTTTTTGTTTTCTTCCGAAATTAAACAAAAGGCCATATAATTAAATAACTTATGACCTCTGTCTCGTTCAGTAATGACCTCGCTATTGCTTGGTCATTACAACAAGGTCTCAGTCTGAGATTCCCCTGTAATGACTTCACTCTCGGTTAATAAGTAGTATGTATTAGCTAGGAAACAAGGAGATGCTGGTTAGAATCCTGCTCATGACAAGATATATGTACTGTTTTTTTGGGTTTTATTAAATACTGTTTAGCAGAGTTTGTGTATTAATTTATAATTTATTTCAATATTTCTTCCCAGTTTTTTATCAAGACTGGGCCACTAAGTTGTATCTATATGCAATGCAAAAAATCAGTTTTGTCTGGCCTATAATTGAAATTGAGGTAAAATTGCAAGTTATGCTTATATATTAAATGTTTTTGGTCTTAGAAGTTACCATGACAATTTGTTTTTCACCAGGTCTGTGCCTGTCAAAGTAAAATTAGTGGTAAAATGTATGCAATGAAGAAACTGGAAAAGAAACGGATAAAAAGGAGGAAAGGAGAAGCAATGGCATTAAATGAAAAACAACTTCTAGAAAAGATAGATAGTAGATTTGTGGTAAGTCGTCTTTGAGAATATATGAAAATTACATATAAAAAGCATGTTACTTAGATAGACTAGAGATTCGGCTAACATTTCAAACTACCAACTAAGAAAAGTTTACATTGTGACTTGAAAAGAAAGTGACAAAAATAGAGTTTTTGATTTTTTACTTGCGAACTTGGCAAATGAACAGTGATTATCAAGCAAATTTGCCGAAGCCAAGATATTAATACTTAAAATTAACTTTTAAAATGAATTTAAAGTTAATGGCACAAAGATGTTACTGGGTTGATATCTTTTTTTCCCAAACAAAGATAACATGATTTTGATGGTGAGATGTTAAGGAAAAGAAATAAAAGCTAAGCTAAATCCTTTTCCGAACGTAGTGGCCCATGAGGCCGGCGCTTATCTCCAGTTTCTGTAGTGTTAAGCAGATGAGAATCCTTGACTCCCCTGAATGGGACACTAATCCATCGCAGGTTAGCTTCCAGCTGAAGCTGGTACTCATTTACCGACCTTGTAAGGATGGAAAGCTGAGTAAGCTTTGGCGGAAAAGAAGGTCACACAAATGTTGAAATCTCGGCAGAGCTGGGGAATCGAACCTGGGACCTTGTGGTTGGAAGGCATAGATCTTATTAATAATATTTCTTGTTCTTTTTTCATTTCAGGTTAGTTTAGCTTATGCATACGAAACAAAAGATGCACTTTGTATGGTATTAACCCTAATGAATGGAGGTGATCTAAAATTTCACATCCATAACATGGGGAACCCAGGGTTTGAAGAGGAACGAGCTGTGTTTTATGCAGCAGAGGTCATGTGTGGTTTAGTTCATCTACATTCACAAAGAATAGTTTATAGGCAAGTGGTAAATTAAATTACTGTATATATATACCTCACAAGTGTTGGATAACCAATGCTATTGATTTATCAAAAGATGATATTAAATTTTCGTAGCTACTGTGCATGCGCGAGTAGCTACAATGCTGTCGTTTTGATAGATAGAGTCGATTTTAGCTAAGAGTCGATTTTACCGAAGTGGCTCTCGGAGACCCTCGGATCACGATCGACTTTTTTGGCGCACGGTGCCTGTAGTAAATTTGATAAACATCCAATATTGATGGACTTTACAGGTTATAAAAACACAAACAAACTTATTGTTTAGAGCTTTTCTTACTTTGAATTTGGTAGTACGT
>JAOEHV020451570.1:0-10230 GCA_025447995.2 Isaurus tuberculatus | reverse complement strand
CATCTCCCAGTGAATATAAAACAAGTACAAAATTCCAGGAAAATGAAGAAAATAAGCTGTAAAATTTCCGCACTATTGACCTTTTTTTCCGCACTATTTCCGCACTTTTTGTCAAAAATTTCCGCACTTTTTGCCAGTTTTTTCCGCACTTTACCAGATGCCCTGTACAGTTGATAACATCAAAGAATTAGGTGGTGGAAGACGTTGTATGGACTTGTGTATGGCTGACTCAGATTAGTGGCAAAGCCACAGTCATTCAGTACAAATACATATTTTCATTTGATGACGATGATGCACTGTAAGTTATAATAATTACAGTATATAAATTATTTATAGCAAAGGTAATATGTAGACTGTATGCAATTTTGTACTGGTCAAAGTGTAAAGTAAATTTATAAATGCTAAAGCAGCATGCATAGTTTTAGTATCTATACCAACATGTATCAATAAAGATAATTTTTGCTGTTACAGTAATACTTCGATTATAATGAAATTTACAAAGTTGTAAATTTATATTATTTGGTATTGGAAATTAAAACATTATATCAATCCACTGTCCATTTATACTTCACATTCATTTGGTAATTTCCAACACTGACAATAATGAACTTAATAACAAAGCACTTTTTATACACACCAATGGAGATTTGTAGTAGCTTCGTAGAATACTAATGAAATCTGAGATTGTGAGCATTCCTAAAATTGGGTGAATCAAAAAAATCAAAATTTAGTGATGTTCTTTTGCATTATTATAATTAAAGTTTACATAAAATGTATTAGAAAAAAGTTAATTGATTTAAAACAACAGTTTAAGATGAATTTAAACTACATTGAAGAGTTAGTACCATTTTATAAAAAAACATTTTGTACTTGGGATCTCTCAAGTCAATACTGACAGTACATGTTATAATATATTGACACAAAGTAAAACTTTATAGTCGCTAAACAAAAACAGTTTATTGACACAAGTTGCATTTTAATAGCATCAAGGCAAGAAATACAGAGAGAAAGAATAAAAGAGTAAATTAAAGTAATAAATTTGATCCAAAATTTAAGTTTCCTAGCTATAATAACATAACAGCTATTTAAAAATCAAAAGGTTTTCAATCATCTTTAATTTTAAAAGTTTGTGTTCATACCAACAAAGCTTTGTTTTTCACTGTCCCACAGAGGTGCAGATCGTACACCTAGAAGATCAGAGTTTATAATTTTATTGTTTAATACTACTGTCTAGACAGTCAAGTGAAACATCTTTAGTTAGTACTTAAAACAAAGAAGTTTATCTGACACCACCATAAACTCATAAGTTATCTTTTATTTGCAATTTCATGTCATTATCTCTACCCCCAAAGTTCTACTGACAGCATGTGAGTGTTTCAATTTTCCCTTAGAGGGATAGCAAGGAATGTTGGCTAGCACAAAGATAACTAGTGGAACAGACATAACCTACCCCTGAAAACAATTCACCTCATGTGGACAGGTCCTATGACTAAGGCATGTGGTAGGGGTGTCATTATTTTGATCGTAAACAAAATTTAACCATTTTTGATCAGATTCTGTTGCTTTGGGTGCATTAATTATTTCAAGTCTACTCTTTAAGCTGTACATCTCATGATGCAGAATATTTATATACATCGATCTCTTTTTGTAGACCTGATCTGCATTTTACTTCTTTTAATTAGTGACTGTGTGAGCATGAAACAAATATTATGAAACAAAACATTAAAATACATAGTTACCATTTGCTACAAGTCCAAAAAATGCTTTTTTCACCTGTTACAAGAATAATTGTTGAGATACATAGAATATAAAATTAAATTAATTTATCTCCCAGGATTAAACTAAAAAAATATGTACTTGCCTAAGAAGAGTTGAGACAAAGAAGATGTACTATAATTAATTAAATTGAACTCTGGTATTATTCTGGTAACTGCCCAATATTATTTGAATACTTTGAATGTACTGAAGGAACAAATGTAAAGAGAAATTATTTCAGTTGTTTGCTTCAAAAAAACAATATAAGACATGCAATTAGAAATTATTCCCCATGCAATCAACATTCTCAATAATTGCTTTTAATTATGAAACATAATGGTCAGGAATATCTAGTAACTAACAATAATGTGTTAAATATATGTCTCAAGTCATAAAACATTAATTCAAAAGGAAAATGAAGCCCTCTGCACTATTTTAAACCACTGATATCTTTTTATCATAATTATAGACAAATGTTGTTAATTTATATAGCTAGTGTATTTTCAACTCGAATGCGCACTCTCATTGGCTAAATTGAGGTCAGGTGAATGAGTTCAAATCAAATGTTCCCTGGCTGGTCAACATCTTGAAAATTGTAACCAGTCAGTGAACATTGCTGTCGTGCTGTTACATCTAAGAGCGGAAAAATTCAGTGAGAAAATTGGTGGCCGGATTAGTACTAAAAGTTAGTTTTTGCAATTTTGACTGTTTTTTCCAATAATAACTCTTCTGCTTGAATACACAGAATACTTATTTTGAAATTTGTATCATTTACAAGTTTTTACCTGTTGGAGATATTGCAGTTGTGTGCACATTAATTTTGTATCTCCACTCTCATTCTTGTAATAAATTTGTTTTGTTTTAATAATTGTGACTTTACTTTGTTTATGCTATAACAAAATACTTATTGACTGCTCCCTTTGAAAACATCTGTTTTGCTTCCCTTGTGCGCAGTCATTAAGAGTATATTATTATCATCATTATCAGTGTGTTTCTTAAGGCTTGAGAAGTGGGGTACACTAAGTGGGAAAGCAGGTACACCTTGAGTGGGTACGAGGTCATCAAGCGCCAAATGCTAAAGTATCTAGAGAGGTCTGGGGACATTCCCAGAATTATTTTGAACTTTCGAGTTGGGGAAAACCGGTACGGCCGTCGGGGAATGTCGGTACAATTTACCGGTGTACTGGCCTTAAGAAACACACTGATTATTATTATGCACCTGCCAAAATTTACCACAAGGGAGGGGGAGGAAGGGCTGGAGGGAAGGGATGATGCAGGCATAATTTTGTAGATGAAGGATACAGTATGCTGAGATATGCAAAAAAAAAACAACTTTTTTTTTTGAAAATATAAACCAATACTGACATCAAGATGTATTTATCTGTATTCAAAGAACTAATAATAAAAAAACACATGTTTGAACAATTAACTGATGAGAAGCCACACTGCTTTATATAATAATATTCTATCTACTATAATGGGTACCTTAAGTTTTGTGTCGAAAACAACTATTTTTGCACTCTTTGGAATCAGATCATAACATGAGTGTGATTTTAGAAAGTTGGAAAACACCCAGTTGCCATCAAGTCCTGCGAGATGATATAAATTAAAATTACATTTAACAAACTGTATTCAAATTCTGGGAATGGATAAAAAGCATGTAACTAAATAAATTACGACTTACTTCTTTTTCTACTTATTTTCTTCTACTTATTAGCTGATGTTGTTGTTAATTGTAATAAGAGCAGCAGTTTTAGTAAAATTGAGGGAATGACGTAATTGTAGTAGCAGCAGTAGCAGTAGTTGTAGTGTAGTAGTAATACTGTATACATATACCAACAGTTATACTAATAGAAATAACATTTTTAGTCAGTTAGTAATTTTGATAGCAGCTAGTTGTTTTATTGTAATTATAGGTTGCAGTAGTTCTAGTAGTTATGGTAAGAGTAGGTCTGGGTTCTTGCCAAGTCTTGAAAACAGAAGGGCACCTAATTTGCATTTATAATGGTGAGATGTATTTGCATAAAATAAAAAAATACAAAACTTGGTTCTGACACATCATTTTGTATTTATTATTTTCCAGGCATTAGTATCTACAGTGTTATTGCCAGAACAAAACAGTAATATTTTAATTAAATATCTTTTCTTTAAGAAGGAACTTTACCTTCAACATAATATAAAATGATTAGTCTCTAATCTGTGCATTTTTTCCCTATATTTGATACTTTTTTTATCTTTCTTATCATAATACCTTGAAAAAACAATATGTTCTACACAGCATTGTATTATTATTTAGTATACACCACACAAGTAAATAGTACTTTTAGCGCATGCTGATTGGCTAGCTCGGAGGTGATTAGCCAAGTACTATTCACCTCCGAGCAGCCAGAGAAAAACAAAATGGCTTCCTGTTACCATTTGTTGGTATACTGTCACAAATAAAGTTACTCTTTGATCCACTAGTTTTTCAGCTTGTGTAGTATATACTAAAACAATTATTCACCTCAGTGTCAGTGAAGGTGCTAGATATTTACCTTGACGCTTTGTGTCTCGGTAAATATCCACCACTATTCACTTCCACTTCGATGAATAATTTATAATTACACTACCTTTAATTACCAATTATCAACAAGATAACACACTTACCCATGTCCATCATTGGCTCTTCCAAATCAATTGTTTCACCATCAATATTAGTTACCTAATATATAGCATTCGTTAAAAAAATTGAAATGAGAAAAAAACATAATAACAACATTTCTACAAAACAATGCTGCCAGTACATTTTCACAAAACATGTTGCTTTATAAATTTCAGGCAAACCCAATAAAGTACTAGACTTTTTCAGATCAAAACTTCAGCCTGGTTTTCTTTTTAATTTTTGGGCAAATCTAAGCCTAAGAATGTTGTTATGAAGCTGACTGGTTTCTTTGTAGCACCCTTGCCTTACAATTTATTATTTTGTTAATAACTGTGTTCAATTTGTTTTTAATTTCTTCTTTCATAGTCAGATTAATTTTTGGAAGATCGTAATTTGTATTATGAAAACGTACAATACAATATTACATGTTTGTAATAAATGGCAAAAAAAAAGGAAAAAAATAACTGTTTTTATACCATGCACTTACATAAAAAGTTTTTCGTTCTTCATTGCTCTCTTCGTCTGCAGTAACTTCACCCACAGTTTGGCGAAAGCCCTGATGAAATTTGGCAGAAGGTGACTCAGAGTAATTACACAACTCAAAATGATCATCATGATCCATGCCATCACCTTCCTCATTGTTCATTGGGTAAGAACTGGACCTTGGTATACTATCTGTGGAAGATGACGAGCCTGAATGGGGCTGCGATGAACTGCGAGACCTTGGCCTACCCACTGGTGGTATTTCTGTTTTTGTGTTCCATTCTAGCACATAGTCTCTTCTTGCTTGTTGCTCTGGAGTCATTGCACGCTCACCGAATGAATTGCTACCTTGTGCGATTGAGGTTAGGCCTGGCATTGCAAACATGCTAAGGTCCTGATAAGTAAAATAAGTCGACTTTGTCAAATACAATTAAGTTTAGATCTTGCTGTCATCATGAGGAAACAGTGGTTCAGATGGCAAAGGCAAATGGAGTGAGATGGTATGGGCATGTGTTGAGGAGGGATGATGGGCATGTTTTGAGAAAAGCATTGGAGTTTGAAGTGAAGGGCAAGAGGAAGCGAGGAAGACCAAAGAAGATGTGGAAGATGCAAGTGGAGAAGGAGAGCAAGAGTGTTGGTTTGGAGAAAAAGGATGCCATGAGTCAAGCGAGACGGAGAGTGGGAGTTGGAGAGATTGCTGCCAAAGTGGGGTAAATCCAGCCACCCCCCATTTACGGGGATAAACCTGGATCAAAATTGGATTGATTGATTGATTGATTGATTTAGATCATTCTATAACCGTGTCAAACTTGAATTGCCACATCAAACGATAAAAATGGAAAGAGGGTAGAATAATACTATACAATGTTCAATTAATAAACCTCAGAAATTATACCTACTTTTCTTTTAATTCACAAGAATTTATAATCTATGATCACTATAAAAACCACTTAACATAATTATTTCCTATTTATAATTTTGTTATGTTTGCATAAAAAATAACATATTCACAACATTGGTAACATTTTTTTCTGATACTTTTGTTGTTGTTGATAAAAATTACTTTTATTTATTAAACAGAAGTTTGAGATATCAACTTTATCAACTTTCAAAATCTTCAACTACAGTGTAGTATGCTGTGCTCAATTGTGAAAGATCTTGAAAATGTATGTCTCCATCCTTCCATTTAAGTATCGATCCACACAAGAACTAAGCAAAGAACAATAGAGCCAATACAAAATTGGCAGTTGGTATCAAGAAGAAAATTTCCCTATTTGAGTTTCTTGTCTCTTCATAATTTGGCAGAACACGCTCAGAAGACAAAATTTGAATTTTGGAACTTTCACAATTATAAAGTCACAATTTTCGGCTATTATTTTTTTACAATCAGCAGTTACCTAGTACGAACGTAAACTAGTTGGAGACAGAAAATCTTAAATTCACAAAGTGGGGAACCACTAGCACCACAAGTTTCCCCATATCACACAATGCCTATATTTGCCAGAACAATAACTTTTAGGACTGGGTCGAATGTTCAAAAAAATAAATCAATGAAAATACTATTTTTAGCATATTTTTAACGAGTTTTCCAACTTTAGCCAATCAGGGACCAGGATTTTTGTTTTGCATTCAATCTATTTTTTCATGCCTATGTATTTCGAGTGCCTACTTAGTGTGTGGTTCATTACTTAATATCCTATAATATATATAGTTAACACATGTTCCCATTCACCAATCTCAAATCCTGCAATGAAATTTGCCAACTCTACTGGGGGGTCTATTTTCAATGTTTCCCTAGTACCAAAAGATGTGTGTTTCTTTCACATACAAATAGATTTCAATCATAAATGGTTATTTCTTAACTTGTAGCAGTTTGTTTACACTAACTTCATTATCCATCAATGTAGCTGTATAAAACTTAAACAATATAATTATAATTGTTTATCAAAGACTTCTCCACCTTGTGTACTCCATGTATACAGCCTCTTTGGCCTTTAGCCTCAACAGTTGGTGGCTTAATATAGTCATTTTGTCCTTGAACTGTAACCGTCAAGTATAGTGGTCATCAAGCTTATTTTAAAAAATGAAGTTATACAAATCAGAAAGTATCTCGTTAGAGAGCAAGAATAGGAAAACTAATGCAATCTTAATTCAATCCAGTGCCCAGCTGCATAAACTTTCTTCCAGTTTTTCTTGCTAGATACTCTTCAAAGAAATACATATTCTAAATGGGAACTTTTTCCAATGATATGTAAATTTTCAGATCTGTAATGAAATTTGATTTTGTTCACTTAAAGCATTTTTAAAAGTAAAAAGCTAAGATTTCTATAATATCCTGTTCTGAAGTTTCATTTATCTTTTGTTTTCATTTTGTTGTGTATTATGTTTTGAGTTAATCTTTAGACCAACTCATAAGTTTATCAATGATTTGGTATATTCACAGAATTTTTAAGTTATCTTTAGTTATTACTCAATAACAAACTACAGGTGTTTTTGAAATCCCTCAAATATGGTCGCCCTAAAACACTTTTACAGAGTAATCTCAAAAATATTTAACATTCAATCACAATGCAACTAAATAATTTACATATATTTGATAAAACCAAAATTTCATAAATTGCACCAAAATATCTCATATATGTCAAATCATATCTCAAATTTTGAAAAAAAAAGATTGATTTGTTAAAAGTTTTGAACCATATTAACAAGCAGTAATTCACAAAAGTAAGTGAAATTGTAATAATTACAGTTTGATGGGTATTCATTGACCAAAAAGGAATGAAATACAATATTTGTAATAATGGAAAGCGAACAATTTTCAATTGAATCAATCATGTTATAGATATCTATTTTGAAAAAAGATATCTGGATTTCCAGAGTTTTATTAAAATACAGCATCTGCAAGTAAATACTTCGTGAAGACATCTTTCTTGAGCAGGTAGATTTTAAGTCACGAAAATTGACAACTTCACTTAAGAATCGTAGATAAGAGTTAAATTGTGACCTCCAAAAAGATACAAAAAGTGTACAAGATTTTCAAAAGCACTCAAGATTTATCAACTTTTTACGCCCACGTTCCGGTAAAACAAAAACTGACAAAATTTGTTAAAAATCAATTTAGTAATGTGTACATGTTGCCTTATTATTGAGAATAATGAAAGGTTTTGCATGTACTTTTTGTTAAAACACGGAATTGTTTATATTAAACTGCTTTTCGACTGCACACAATATAAAAATTCATTCATCAGCGATATTAAACAAAATACAGTACTTGTACTTATTGCTAAAAATTATTTGCTAAATAGTTTGGGATCCATTTTTTAATCCCCTAATAATTAAGAGGGAACAGGGGAAAGCTGTCGATTTCAAAAAGTAAACTTTGAACTTAGCTTTCGCCACGCATTAGTCATTGGGCTTAGAAGCTACGCTTAAAAGACACATCCTGTAAATAAACATGAATCTTAATCATGAAAAAGTATTTAATTTTCTTTAGTTTTCTCACAGATAGTAAGAAAACAACAGATTTTATTACAGCGAATTAACCGCAGAAGAACAGATTTATGAAGCTGTAGTAAACAAACTGCTAAAATTCAAGCGGAATTTAAGAGAAGTTAGCTGCTTACCTCTTCATTCATTGCGATATCCATGGCTTCTGGGAGATCCGACGACATTGTGACAAAGTTTGCCACGTTCCAAATTATTATTTCAAAAGCAATTGATGATTATCAGTGCTTATTCATTCACCTTGTTCCTTTTTCCTCGTGCTAATTTATGCTTTGATCGCTCTGTAAATCTGTCAGGCCGGAAACAAAAACACTATTACATGGTAGTTTTTTGCTCCATTACCACTCTCAATAAGAGTATTCGCAACGCAAAATATAAAACAGCTAGCAATTGATGAAAATAATAATTAAAAAGCTTGTTAACAACGAGAAAAATTAAAAGGACGAACGAAAACGTGTTCGATCGAAAAGTTACTACAAAAGTCTGCAACGTTGCAAGTGACTTGCTTCGAAGTGTGATCACGCTTTCTCCAAAAAAAACAAGTCGTCTTCAAAAACTTTAGAAGATAATAAAAACGCAAAATTCTGCACAAAGGAATTCAAAAACTTGCCTTTGAAGTTTCAAACAAGATATTTTAAGGTAAATATCTGTATTCGCTTTTAATCTTGTCACACTTCCACACCTTTGAAGCCATGTTATTTTTTTTGTGTCTGCAAGCATAATCATTGCTATTCAGTGGTAACAAGTCACCTGGCATGCGTAGTAGTAAAACACGCGATTTTTATAGTAAAACGAAGGAAAACGGGAAGGAAAATATTAATGTAGGAAAACGAAGTTTTGAGCGTTTTATTAATGACGCAAGCCATTCGAAATCGTCAGAGCAATAGATTCAACAAAAACATAATACCCCGGAGGCTCGCAGAAACTATCCTCATTGTTTACTCGGAGCAAAATAGTTGTAAAACCGCAGGCTGCTCATTGCAATACCGCAAAACCGCATCACTGTAATCTAAATTTTCCCCTCTCCCCATTTTGGCTGACAGCCGATTTTTTTCCCGAACTTTCGTACACTTCGTAAAAGTGCGAATATGAAAAAAAAACCAACATAACAGCCAATATATCACAATCTTTTCATGTGTTCGAACAAACTCGTTTTCCGAGAGATAATCGACTGAGCCGATGGAAATTCGAGCGACCCGATTGACTGGTAAAATGGCGCCAGAGTTCAAAAATATTGAGACAAGCGATTTTATTTTTTTCGGAACTACTGCAAATTAATATGTGTTGACCAAAGAAGTTACGTTGTGTTGGCTAAAAACCATTTAGATATGGAAAAGGCAGCAATTGAAAAAGAGATCTTAAAATTATGTTGCCACTTTCAACGGATGAGCAGCCAAGCCCAAACTGTGCATCAGATAATGACAGAAGTTGAAAAGTTTGATTCATCTTTGTCTTCAAGTACTGCCCCACTTCACACCCAGTGCAGATTGATAACTGCTGTTGCGAATTTACAGTGTTTCAAACCCGATAATTCGCTTGGTGCAGAAGTTCAAGTCAACTCTCTTTTGCAGTTCATGGCGTCCTCTAGCTGTGTCGTGAGGTCTCTTGCTTGTAGTTTGATGAGGGTTTTCTGTGTCGCCCTAAATCCATTGGGACACCATATCACTAAACAAGGTTTATAGATCTGTCAGTAGTTGCTCATGATATAGACTCCGAAATAATAGACCCTTTCACGGTTTAATAATATCACGCATACGTTATAGACCGTTATAACTCTTGATAAATACAAAGTAGCGAAAATCAATCGATGTCAGTGGAAAGAACTCCAAACAATTAAGAAATTTACC
>JAOEHV020451468.1:0-10231 GCA_025447995.2 Isaurus tuberculatus | reverse complement strand
ACGATTTATAAATTTTATTTTTATTATAACAAATATTATGTTATATGTGTCGTTGGCGTTGCATAGAAAATTGTTTAATAGCCAGAATGTATTATAATTATTCAGTTTGGACTTTGCACTGCACTTCAATAAGAAAACAAAATTAAGAAGCACGTATGGTAGCTTTGATAAAAATATTCAATCAAATTTTAGTTTCGAACAGCGTGTGACCGAACTTCTAAAACATGAAGAAAAAAAACAGTGGAAATGCTTTAATTTTCAGTGATATAATTTCTAATATTTGAGGACATGTTGTAAATCAAAGGTAAAGGTAATTAACGATCCCTGCCAGCTTTCTATGAATATAAAAACATAGTACTAGGATCAGACGTCGCAGTATTTATTAGATTGAGATTAATTACCTTTTCATTGATTTTCCAGGAGAGACAGGAGAAGAATTAAACTGTTTTTGTAACTGTGAGCCTGGCGATTGCGAGTCCTTCACCTCTTCTTTCTCCATTTTTTCTTCGAAACATACCTCGCAATAGCCTACTGCCTTACCCGCGGCCCATCCAGGGACGTCTTCATCGTTCTCAAATACTGAGCACTTCATACAGAACGGCAAGCCACATAACAAACATTTATACTTTGTGTTATTGAAGCACGAACTGCATGTATCTTCGCTTGCCGCCATTTTCAAAACCGCGTACGTCATTATCTGCGCATGTCATTTAGCAAAAATTAGATTCGCGGCAAAAAATATAAATTAAAGTAATTTATGCATTTAATTCGGCACATGTGAACTTCGACGTTTAAAACCGATGTCGACCTAGAGTCGAATATTCGACTGGCTCAGTCGAATATTCGACTGAAGTCGCATTTAATTTAAATCTGCCGTACCCAACTGTTTTAGACGTCGAATTTCACATGCATTTAATTCCTGAATTTAATTCGGCACATGTGAAGTTCGACGTCTAAAACGGGCCTAAGCTAGTTTCTACACACTTTATATACTGTAGTTAAAACTTTGAGTGACAATGTTGAAAAATAAAATAAAAGTTTTGCATATTTGTATAAAGTTCATGGTTATATGCACATAATTTTTGTTTTCAAACAAAGTTAAATTTTCAACTTTTTAGTTTGAAAACATTAAACAACAACATCTTTAGCTTCATTTAAAAACTTCCTCCCGGCATTTCTCAGAAAAAAGGAACATACTGTCATCCGCTTTCCGAAATGTACTTATAATGTTAATCATTCATTTTGTTCCGGTCAAATGCGCGTTGTTTATATAAAGTCACGAATTAATTTTCATCTGAAGTGTAGGGCCAATGTTTTCCCTAGAAATTTTCGTTTAATTATTTTTACAACAGCTGGTTTGTATGTATATTTTGACTTAGTAGTTTAACCGTAGTTTTATTAGTAAAAAAATCTAAACCCAAACAATTTTTGCTTAAAATTAGTTTTCTGTTCTGGTATTTTATCTACGCGGTAGAAAATGACTCGAACAATGTTCTACAGAAAAACGCTTTAAGGTTACTTGCATCGGCCAATGATCGCATTCCACAGAAATCGTCAGAACTTGTTCACGCTCAATATTGATCAATTGCCATGCTATAAAGGTTATATTTAAAACGTTCTAACGTCATCGAAACGACAATTTTGAAGTTGTTTTGATTCTAACTAAATTTACTCTTTAAATTTACTGTAAATTTACTCGCTCCGCTCGCTTCGTATTATCCGCTCGTTTTATGGAGCGAGTAGACCTCTGGCACCCAGGGTAGTAAATTCAGTACGTATATCACGACGGAAATTCGCTTCTAGTTTGTTTTGAAAAACATATTTTACTCACTAAATAAGCTTGTTAGTAGAGAGTACAATAAATTCCCTTTAAAGATACTTTAAACAAAACTTCAAAGAAGATGCACTTGTCGAAATTGCCTTGCATTATAACATTGTGGTTAGTTTTCGTGGTTAAATTTAGTCTCCAACAAGAGATCACAATCTTTAGAACTGTTGATAATAATTCTACAGAATATCCTTGGAGCTCAAGAGACAAATTTAACATCAATGGAGCAAAGTGTAGGGAGTCTTTAACCAAGCACGAGAGTCCTTGTTTACAGTATGGCTCATTCACAAATGAAAAATCATGTTTTTGTAAATGCCCTTATGTGGCACCAACGTTCATCTATCAAAGGAACTCGTCAAAATGTACAAGTGAAGAAAAGACACGAAACAGCAAAGGTAAAAAAGCTTTATTTCTTCTAAATACAATGTAACATATTTAAAATTCTTTAGTTTTCATTATTGTGGCTAAAAAATTGTGAGCTTGGTTTACTCTAAACATGCAAATAGTTTCTTTTTAGTTTTTGTTTTTGTTTTTTCATCTGGTAATATTTAAAAACTGTTATATTTCTCTGAATTTCCGAAAAATCTACGTACCATTAAATTGGTTATAGTTTAAGATTAAATACAATTGACTTGAAATGTCTTTACAAAATTCGAGAGCTAACTTCTTCCCGGTAGTAATTGTAAAACTACGATGGTTTTTACGCAAATATGAATATATAAATAAATCATAAAGGGCAACAGTCTGAGAGCTTTTAAAGTGTTTGTAAAATAATGAATGTGAAAAGCCCGTGACGAGGTGCCAAGAAGGCTTGACCATATCTTCAATTAAACAATTAGTTCATACACTTCAAAACGTTAGTATATAAAAACCATACTATATATAAGCTTCAAAGACGAACAAAAGCTAGTTAGGATATGATTTCAAACACTTTGTACATCATTACTTTTAATAAAGTTGTGATAATCTAACCAAAAAATACAAAGGCTTTATACCAAGCTGCTTATATATTAGCCGTCATAGGTTTTGCAAGTAACTAGTACCTAAGCTTACAAATATTTGCGGAAAGAAAAATCTTCGATCCATTTTTTAAATATATTCTGTCTATTTTATTCGTTCGTTCGCTCATTCGCTTATTTTTAATTGATTGATTTGTTTTTTTGTTTTTTTGTTTATTTGTTTTTAATATATGTGTTTTGTTATTTCTTTGTTTTTTGTTTATTTTTGTTTATTTTTGTTTTAATTTTTTTCATTTTTGTGTTAATTGCAACTTCGTGTTCTTTCCCAACTTCAATGTCTTAGGTAAAAATTAAAAGACAGTGCTCCTTTGAAATACAATTCAGTTAAAAAAATACATGCATTGTATGTTTTTATTTATGCATTAAATCATAGCAAAAATCCAAAACATTTCCTGCTCTGTACCACCGAAAGCTGGAATTTGCTCCGCACAATAAAATCTGCTGCGCCCCCCCCCCCCCGATAAAAAGCTAGAAGAGCACATACAAGACAACATACAAGGAATACGATACTAAGACTCGAGATTTTGTTTTGAACTTATGTAGGTTGTGGAATTCTGTTTGACATTGAAAGTGTAAAGGCTGGACTTGTCTACATGGATGAAATATACGATGCTTTGTTTACTGTTCCAAGACAGAATGGTTCATGTGATGTAAGCGAATCTACTTCAGAGTACCTAGGTTGTGGTAAAAACTGGAAACCGATAGAACACATCAAAGAAGCCATTGACGTTGGTCTGGAATCAACGGTGAATGGCGAACAAAAATACAAAATAAAGGTGCAGTTTATCATTAGATAATTCTTGTTTGTTTTTTTTTTTTTTGTTTTGTTTTGTTTGGTTTTTTTTTGTTTTTGTTTTTTTTTGTATAGCTTTCTGGCATTTAAGATTAACGTCATGAAAGATTTCACGGGATTTTTCACGCCTTTGAGCAACTGGGAGAGAGAAACCGCCGTACAAATTCAAATTCAAACCTTTCGCATTTTGATTTTTTTTTCGTTTCCATTCAAAGAAGTGGCGAAGGGAGTTATCCCTTCAGAATTTTATTATTGCTTAAACCTAATATAATAGTATTTAAAAATAAGACATTTTAACTTGGTGTATACATAGGAACTAAAATGAATTTAATGTGATGAACAGTTCTTAGGTATTTTAAAATGAAAATTATTCTTTTTCGTGAACAAACATTCACGCAGTTCTTATGTATTATAGCTAAAGAATAATCTCTGCCAAGTTCTAGTTACAAGGTCCCGAACCCAACCCCCTCTTTCTCCAGATTTTTGGCAAGCTTGATTCAAAGTTCTGTCCGTACAACTTATGTGAGTTAGAAACAGCTTTTAGCGGGAGCTAACCTGTCCTTATTCTAATATACAGATCAACTGGACAGTTGCTTCTACTGCGCTCGCTGGTTTTATCATCAAGCTTGGACTAACATGCCAATCAATGAATGGCAACTCTTGCATACTTTTCAAAATTCCTGGAAAGATTGAATGTAAGTATGACAATGTCAGGTATTAGACTTTTATATATTTAAGAGGAGGAGGAACATTGCATGGTTCTATGTGGATACCCGGTGTAGCAGGCCAAATTAACCCCTGCCCAGATTAAACCCGGAACGTACAGTTTGGTCAAGGCTAGAGTACACCCCGGGGAATAAACGGTCCTGGGACAAACTATATTCGGGGGGTATAAAATAGCCTTGGCCAGACTAGACTCGGGTTTATTTAAGACAATCTATGATACTTTAAACGGAATCATCAAGGAACAAAGATGTAATATATCAAACACGAGAGACAGTGTTTTATCACATTTCAAAACACTGAGAAGAAAGTTGAAAATACGACGCACAGCGGAGTATTTTTGACGAAATTCGAGGTGTTTTGGAAATGTGATGAAACACTGTCTCGTGTATTTGATATAGCTTTTCAATCGAAACTAAAACTAAGGATTAAACGAAGAAATAAAATCGTAAAGATATATGCTAATTAAGATCACATTTCAAACCATGGTCACGGTTATGATTTCTTTTGTTTTAACTTGATAAATTATTAATGAGTTTGAGAAAAACAGATAAAACACTTTTTGAAAATGTTAATACGGTTTAAAGCTGAAAAATATCACGTTGAGGTTCAAGGTATGTTTGCTACAAAAAGGTGTTAGAACACTTTAACTGCACAATTACTTTACTTAAGTTTTGCTTATTTACCTTTCATCTGACATAAACTGCTAAACTATGATCATAGCTTTGAGGACTAACTATTGTCTTCTTTTTGTTTAGGTCCTGTTGACGTTGTGGGTCCATTTACGACTCCGACGCCATCAAGGTTTATTATCTCGCCACCTTTGTTACAGCCTTCATCATCATTCTCTCTATCAGTTGTGAAACAGTTATTTTCAACGCCTTCAATTTCAGCATCTCAATTATTATCGTTATCATCGTCATCATCGTCGTCGTCATCAACAGCATCAACAGCATCAGCAGCATCAGCAGCATCAGCTTTAATAAAAACGGTAGTAATACCTACCAGAGTTACAGAGTCTAAAATGTTTCCTGTGGTACGTTTTTTCATTATTGCTAACAACCAAATTCCACTTCAAAGATTAAGTTATATTTGTATTTTCTTCTTTCTTCACCTTTTCACTCTTCTTCTTTTAAACTTCGCTTTTTAAATATTTTTACGTTTCGAAAGTTATTGTTGTTATTCTTGTTGTTGTGGCAGTTTTTTTTTTCTTTTTTAAATTTGTATAAATAGCAAGGAAAGATTGTCAAATCTGTTGTAAGTGCTGTTATTACAAATTTTCTTCGGTTATTTTTTTCTATAAGAATCTCATTTCTATACGAGATTGCCAATAGCAATGACTTTGCAAACGCCAGTGCCAATGCGTTCTCAATAACGATGGCAATGAAAACGCCAATGCCAATGCGTACTCGTGCAATAACGATGCCAATGAAAACGCCAATGGCATAGCGTTCTCAATAACGGTGTCAATGAAAACGCCAATGCCATGGCGTACTCATGCAATAACGATGCCAATGAAAACGTCAATAGCATTGCGTTTTAAAAACGATGCCACTGGAAACGCCAATGTCAATGCGTACTCATGCAATAACGATGCCAATGGAAACGCCAATGCCATGCATACTCGTGCAATAACGATGCCACTGTAAACGCAATAATAGGGCCGTAGCAGGGGGAGGGGCCGCGGAAACCCCCCCTCCCCAAATTTTTTACGAAAGGTAAAGAATTTTGAATTACTGTAAATACAACAAAGAAAAATACAGATGAATGGAAGGAAAATTGTACAAAAATTCTGTGGATGATAATTAGGGCCTCCTCAGAATTTTTTGCCCTCCTACGGCCCTGTATAAAAATGTCGATTCTTAGCTAGAATTACTTTTTTTTAAAATGTCATATTAAGTCATTTTAAACAGTTAAAGAATAAAATCGCGTTAAACCCAAAGTATCAAAAACTTGTCAGACTCAAAATTCATAATATTTTCTTTTAACTTTGTCATATTTTCTTTTAAAAGACTCCATCAGTTTTTACACCGATAAAAGAAAGCAAGCCTGGTAAGGAGAGACGCGGTGAAGATTTAAGTAACCTACGGATGATGGTGATTATGATCCCAGCTGCAGTTGCTACCGTCCTTTTAATTGTATCCGTCATAATTTTATTTACCGTGTTACGTCGTCTTAAGTTAAGGTAAAGTTACTAAGGGTGCGTCGTAAAATCGAATTGGTACCGCTTAACGTCCATCGGACGATAAGGACTTACCCCCTGCCCCACTCCTTCTTAGGCGTCCCCTATTGTTTCGTGTTTTATTAACCTCATTTACATGCAGTGTGGGGTTTGAAGCATTTGACGGTAATTCCTCTGCAGCCTCTGTGCCAATCTGATCGCCACACGAATACAAACATCTGCAAAAATCACTGAAAGACACAAAAACCATCACGACTTCTTAAACTACTGGTCTCTTTTCTCCAGATAAAACTTTTATCAATGTAGAGGGAAATAAAGACATTCCGACAGGTTTTGTAGAAAAGTGTGGCAGCTGCAAGTCGTTTTTAGTTTTCTTCGAAGACGAAAATGCAGCGTGTATCTTAGAATTCTTTTTTTTTTATCGTCCATTGGCAACTCTCTTTGATAACTCCCCCCCCCCCCCTCCCCATCCTCCCTTAATGTCCAATGGACGTTAAGCCTTACCAAACGGCTTTTACGACGCCCACTAAGTTATGAAGTTTTTTCTTGCCTTGTCGCCTTTATTTTATTATTAACATAACTCATATTCAAAATAACGATAAAACTTTGTTTTCATGCAGGAAGAAACGTGAACTAAGTGGTTTGACCGAAGACAGTGGAGGTATTTTTCTTCATTGGTTTTTACTGGACATTATGGTTGCCTAAATCGATTTACAAGAAACATGTTTGATAATGACATTAACTAAAGCAAAACAAAATCGAATTTTTTTTTATAGATAGCCAGGATTTTAGGAAGAGATCTCTCAAGAAGGTACACAACTTTATTTATAGTTTTTCATTTAACTGTTTATCCAAATAAATCTATAAAGTGTTTATATTTTTTTCTTTCAATTTAAATGATTGTGTTAATAAAAAAAGGAAAGTAAGAGAGTTATTCTTGTTGGATATGGTTTGAAAGATATGATGAATTATAAATACGGCATCCATTTATTTATGGTAGTTTTATTGGGTATTGCCCGCTACCAGCGTGGCCTTAATGCCCATATTAGTGGCTGGAAATACGTGCTACCTACCAATACCTGTGATTTCCATAAATATTTTGATGACAACAACAACATCAACATCATCTTTATTTAACCACAAAATATTACAAATAGTTTTCAGACCGGTTTTCATGTACGTCGCGCAACTAACTATATAACAATAAACATCATAAAAACGTAAAAATATATAACAAAATTAATTTAAAAGAAAGAAACAATGTGAAATAAATGCTTACTGTTAGTATCCATGGACGGCTGTTTTTGACTTAATAAGCCTCATCACCAAGACAAACAAGCTAATGTTTCTATACAAAATAAATAGAAATTATTAAATAAATAGATAGAGATTAGGAGGCAAGCTTGAATGCGGTTGACCCGGGTTCAAGTCCCGCTCTGACCACTAGTTGGATTTGTCTTCGGGTAAATCCCAGAGTCAAGTGTACCACGCTTTGTAAATAGCCAACTGATCTACCTCCTGCCAGTCGAGATTCTTAATTGTGTCGTAGTTCTTTTGTGTGTGTTCCGAAGACATTGCAATTGGCTTTTAAGAGCTAGAAATTCGAGGGTAAATGACAGGTTTTTTTTATTACATGTTAACAGCTTGATATCGTTTTTATTCACGAGCTTTTTGTATCATATCACGAACGAGCAAGTGAGTAATATGATACAAAACGAGTGAATAAAAGCGATATCAAGCTTTTAGCACTTTATAATTTGTTTATAACACAATTTAGGGTAGATGCAACAACATACAAACACGCGAAAAACTTACAAACCGCGACGAAGCCATGTTTTTTAATTTCAAAACTTGTTTGAAATAAAAGGCGGGAGGCGTACGTTGCAAACTCGTGATACACTAATACAAGCTATGTGATTGGCTGAAAGTATTTCTATCGGATCACTTTATTGGATCATTTTACTGTGAAGTGATATCATATCACTTCGCTAATATAGTTTTTCTTCACGGCTTTATCACATGGATATCTATCCTAAAGTGTAATAAAATAGAGGATATTACATGTCCGCACGTGGATACGAATTTTATCTTCGAGTGTTCAAGTTGATATCGACTCGAACACGAGAAGATCAAGTTCGTATCCACAACCAGACATGCAATATTCTGTTTATTATATAGACACCAATAAAATACCAGGACAACGATAAAAAATAATGAAATAAAATTAATAATAAAATTTAAAAAAAATTAAATTAAAAAAAATTTTAATAAAAAACCCAAAAACCTTTGAAAAAATAAAATTAAAAAAAAATTAGATTAACTATTGGCTGGTCTAAAGGCGTTATGACAACCGTGATATCCCCACACTGTGAAAGATAAAAATGGTGTCTTCACTGGATACCAAATTTTCGTCACTGGAGAAATCCTAGTATTTCATCGGTGTCTATATAATAATAAAGAATAGTATAATCGTGTTTCTTATGGAATGTGGCTTGTTCGATAATCACAAAAGTGTGGGCAGCACATACGAGCTAAGACTCTATAGTACTTGCAGCCAATAATATGGACACTAAGACTACCTTAATTGACAGCATTCTTTGATTTGAAAGTGCATTGTTGGACATGAAGAAAATTTATGATTATTTATTTATGATTTTTTATTGCTGTTTTAACAAAGGAGCTGACGGACCAGTGTGCCCAAGGTAACCCAATTTACGAGCCAGCGCCATGTCCTAAAGAAAACTCCAAAGGTACAAAGATATTATATTTATGCTTAAATCTATCCATCCATGAATAGACAAATGAATAGACAAACCAATGAACAAATCTTCGTGATAAGTCGCAAAGAGGGGCTTAAACTTAGAGCCCCAACTGTTAGAGGCAAACCATTTGGCTATTTACAAAGCGTAGTAAACTTTTTTCTGGGATCACCGAAGAAAAATCTCTTCTGTTGCTCACCCGCATGCAAATAAAGCATTTTTGACCACAGAACCACGTTGCCTGTTAACTTTTTAAAGCGCTTTATTAAAATGCAAGTGTCTTGGTTTCTCCGACCGCTTTAGTGTTTGTTTTTTTTTTTTTGGCGTTTCAAGGGACAAATCAACTCAGTAAGCTCCGTTTCTAGCCAACTGATTTGCTTTCAGCTATTTGAGATTCTCAACGGGCAGCGGAGATTTTAACCAGGAAATGTTCTCCGTTATTGTCGTCGTTGTCGTTGTCATTATTGCTGATGTTATCGTTTCTGTTGTTTTCGTTGTCGTTGTCGTTGTCCTTATTACTATTGTTTTTCCAAAGAGAAATCGTTTCGCAAACGGGAATCTTTTTTGCTAAAAGTTCCTTTTTGATTATTTTCGTCAGCAGATTTTTTATCTCCCTCATTTTTGTTTTATTTACTCAGACTTCTTGTATCTGCTAACGGCACCCTATTTACATATTTTTTTCTGTTTAAAGTTAGTCCAGTTTATCCTAACATACCAGCACAAAGCCAAAGCCACAGCAGGAAAAGTCAATTTTCACGTTAATATTGTTATTATTTCTACAATAAATCTTATTAGTGCAATAATTAACAATTATTCACCGAAGTGGAAGTGAATAGTGAGTAATTATTCCCCGAAGTGGAGGTGAATATACTTGGCTTTCACCGACACTGAGGTGAATAATTACGTTAGCATATACCCAACCAGCGA
>JAOEHV020451363.1:0-10232 GCA_025447995.2 Isaurus tuberculatus | reverse complement strand
ACTAAAACAATTATCCCTCTCGCCCTCATGGGCTAGTAGCCAAATAGTCCATTCGGCCTGCGGCCTCATGGGCTATTATTGGCTTCTATCCCATTCAGGCTCGAGGGATAATTGTTAAGTATACAGAGTGGGGTACAGGACTTATTTGTAGTATACAGAGAAAGGTACACAGCCTAACATCTAGTATACAGAATGAATGAATGAATGAATGAATGAATAAATGAATGAATAAATGAATGAATGAATGTAACTTTATTTAGAAACAGTAATTTACAATCAGTAAATCTGTTTTTCAGGAAAGCCGTGTGAAATATTATCTAAATTCTATGTACATAAATGGTATTTAATAAACATTCAATGAAAATTTTACATTGAACTAAGACATTGAATAAAATATTTAATATTAAATAACAGAAAGATTCTTTATATCTTTAAAACTGGAGAGACTTGGAGCAGACCGAATAGAGTAAGTAATAGAATTCCATATCTTTGCCCCAACAAAAGAAAGAGGTAGCCAGTGGTTCTGAAGGTTTTACTGTTGTGAGAAACAAGAAGAAAACGATGGGCTTTAAAAGCTATTTCTCAACTAGAGGCCAAAATGTGTGATATTCTTTCATTGAAATGACTGCAAGGCCCAAAAAGTGAAGAAAGAGACAAAACAACACTGTTTGGGAACCACTGGTATATCATCAGACCCCAATTCGTCACCAGTCTCCAGAGACATTATTTAGCGCTTTTTAGCAACTTTGATGGGTAAAAGACCAGATTTTAAACTTCTTTACTTATTTTTCATTATGCACTTTGGAATCAGGGTGTTTCAGACTAGCCGTTTAGGCAAAAAAAAAAAAATTTCATATGTACTTTAAGATTAAGAAAGATTAGACTTACCCGTCGAGGTGGGAATCGTGGTGGAGGTACTCGAATTTTCCTGTCCTCTTTTGACCTGTTCCTCACAACCTTGGAGTGGATGGCACAACTCACACAGTAGTGGAGTTTTACATACAGCTTTGGAAGTGCATACACTAAAAGCAAAACAAAAAAATTGTTTGTAAAATAAACCACATTAAAGCTCTTTGCTATTTGAAAAAGAAAACTGTATTTAGTTTTTCAAAAAAAAAAATGTCTACCATAATGTTTTTTTTTTGTTTTATTATTGTATTAAATGGTTTTGGACATGTTTTTTGGAAATAAAACTCGGGGTTTTTCCTAAGGTGTTGCAGCATGGCGCAGCACCCCACTATTCTTTTCTAGAGCCTTGCTGAAAAAATTCCTGAATAATTTAAAAACTTCTTTCCAAAAGGAAATAAGACACAAAGTCGAAGAAAGAAAAATCTGACTAAAGGGTTTTGGCCCTTTCTACCATGCCAACTTATTGTAAATAAACAGGCTGTGCTATTGGTCTAATTGTATAGAATAAAGCTTAAAAATTAATTTTATTGCTTTTGAAAAGGAAATTTTTGTTGATGTCTTTTTTAAGGGATTCCTTGTCATGCAGATTTATGTTTTATTGTTATGTTAATTAATCATAATTTTTTACCCCCTACTCTTTTTTTCTGGGGAGAACCCTAAAACTAAAGTCTTGAAGGTGGTAAGAAAAGAAGAAAGATTTATGGAAGCAACCCCATATGATTTTATTCATACTACTTATTAACCGAGAGTGAGGTCATTACAGGGAAATCTCGGAACAAGGCCTTGCTGTAATTACAAGACAGGGGTCTGAGATTTCCCTGTAATTATCAAACAGATGGCCAAAAACCCGAGGAGGTACCTTAGAAGTTCCCACATATAGAGAGTCTTGAAAACAGAAACCTGGAAAAAATGTTGATTTTTGAGAACAGGGCTTGCAAAGGATTGTTGAAAAGTTTGCAACAGATTGCCAAAAAGTTCACAAAGGATTGCCAAGTCTTTGCCTTACCACAAGTGTATGCGCAAAGTTGCCAAGACTGTCAGATAACAAAAAAATTCTTTGATAACACAAAAAAACACAAATTCCCTGCACAAAGCTTCACTTCAGAAAAAATTTAATATTTTACACTCCAAATTATAAAAAAGGTGGGGGCAGCTTTAATGAGAACTATGTCTAGTTAAAAAAGTTATATTTCAGATCTTATATATACTATTCAATTTTCATGGAAAAAACCATAATGAAATGGAAAATAATAAATATACAGACATTCATTGTCATTCAAGTGACTGTGTGATACAGTCCATGTGTCAAAACCCAGTATAGTGACCTCGCTTGCCATATGAGTTCCCGTGGCTCAGTGGTAGAGCGTCTGACTAGTGTACAGAAGGTCATGGGTTTGATTCCCATCTGGAGCTCAGATTTTTTCTGAGCTCTTTGTCTCCGCATGTCTGTATATTTATTATTTAGAAATGGAAAATGTTTTGAAAATCCCAGACTACTCATAATCAATACCTGAATGGCCAAAAAGACTCAAATACCTTCATAGACACTAGCATCAGCAATGTCCCTTACTGCTGCTGCTTCCACAATGTTCCTGATCACAAATTTCTTGATTGCCTTATCTTTGGGCACACATCGTGCACAGTTTGTGCAACGGACAAACTTGACATGTCCACGGCCATGTTTAGAGCGCCCACAGTTCCTTCGCTTTTGGGTCTATCAGCAAGATTTGCCAGGTTAAGTTACAGTTTTACAACAAAAAAGCTCTAAGTGCAACTTACTGAAAACAGATTAATAAAAAAATATCCACAAAAGTGTTGGCATTTGTTTCTATTGCAATACCGAAGTACCAAGAATACAAACTGTTTAAAGGATAATCTAACATCAAAAACCCAGCCATTATCATGTTTAATTTAATAGTCCATATTTAAAGAATGAGGAATGAGCAGTAATATATAGTTTGTCAAATGTGGCCAGGTATTCAAAATGGAAAACAAGTTTCTCCAGAGATCAAGCACAAGAGTCTACATTTACTTTAACCAACTAGCCTATACAGTGTGATTGCTGTCTCTGTATAGTTAGTTTTTGCTTTGAACTCTCAAATTATCATGCACCATCTTGCTTAGATGCATTGCAAGGGCTTTCTACCATTGGGTGTGCAAGGGATCCTGGATAGCCTTTCAGGCCTTGAACTCTCTAATTTTAGGGCCATGGCCATTTTGGACTCAAGATTTTTACCAAAAATGGGGCACCAAGGCAATTGTCAAAGGGTACCAAATAGTTAATACCCTTGATTTAAAATACCCTATGTTTCAACACCTATTTCCTAAAGGCACGGCAGCACCCAACATAAAAGGGGCAGGCCATTTGTGGCCGTAAATTGTGCACATTTCTGGGGGGCATTACGGCAATGGCCAAGGGCATCCACGGCAAATGCCGCATGGCCATCGTAGATTTCAAGCCCTGCCTTTGCGAGTGCAAAAGTCTACCCAGGGTTCCTGCATGCCAAGAATCTTCTTCGCACTCTGCCTTTTCATTGATCAGAAGAACCGCTCGGTTGCTTAATGTGACCTCACTGCAACAGCAATAACTCTAATTATAATACTAAAAACAAATATTATCAATATAAAGAACTCAATGTTTAAATGAAAAATATATTCATTTTGATAAAAGGAAGTAACTTATTTGAACAAAAGGGCACAGCAACAAAATAAATCAAAAATCTACACAGATTATTCCGTTAGATGATCTCTAGATTGAAACAAATATAATATGCAACTCCAGATTTATGACAATACTTCCACATAATAACTATATAGCACGCGTACGTACGTTTACAAAAATATGTATGTTTCAGTATAAAGGACTCGACATTCTAACTGTTGTTCGGGTTAGTAAATTTGTAAATTTAAAATTTTGGGTACATGTAGGCTCCAAAGAACTTTAGTAATAACAAGCAGCCTTAAACCATTTTCACTGACTTTTTATTAACTTGGAATTTTCGGGTAATGTTTTTTTCTAACAAATACATCCTCCTTTCAAGAAATTCTTTCCAACAAACCACGCCGTAAACGTAAATAGAAGACACGTTTGAAAACTGAAACTTTTATGCCTAACTAGCAACCCTCTTGTCTTCAATTTTATTTCCTTCAGTTGACGACAACCACAACAATCCTTAAATCTGAACGAATTCTACCAAAATGGCGATATTTTATGATGGAAAGACACAAAACAATCACATAATTTCTTCCACTCACCATCTTTAATGGCAGCCGAGGCAAAAGAGACTCGACACATGGGGCCCCTGATATTTTATCCAGGCCGCCCCAGTTTGACTGTGCACAAAACCCACGGGCTCAAGAAAGAATTTCATCATCACGTGTGTAGTACAATCAAGATGGCAGCAAGTTTTTTGAACAAAATTGCAGCATTAGGTTTAGGAGCAGCAGTTGTTGGTGGGGTGGTAAATACAGCACTTTATAATGGTAAGAAGTGTAGAGTTTAATCATTTTTTTTAAAAAAAATTGAAGTTTTGAGATCAGAACTTGCGAAATATTTTGCTAATCGTGTTCTCACAACATTGATGCCATGAGCGCGTGCAACACACTTGTCAACGTGAAATAATGTAAAAAAGGCATTTCTTACAAAAAGGCAAATTCGAAAGTGATTATAGAAATATTGAGTTTTTGTTTTTTTAAAAAGTGCATGTTTTGTCCCTTTTTAAAACGTGTGAAAATAAAAGTATGATGGATTTTTTTTAAATATTCTCTTTTGTTTTCATGCAGTTGATGGAGGACATCGTGCTGTCATCTTCGATCGTTTCCAGGGTGTAAAACCTGACGTGACGGGTGAAGGAACACATTTCCTAATTCCTTGGGTTCAAAGGCCGATTATTTTTGACATTCGAAGCAGACCACGTAATGTACCTGTTATCACTGGAAGTAAAGGTGATGACAAGCGAAAAAACTTACCAAAATTTTTCTGGTTTAGTTTTTGTTCCTAGAAACTGTAATGGAATAAAAACGATCAATCCTTATGAAATGTTTTACCTGATAAATGAGCTTCCTCTACTTGTAATTAATTCGTCTGACGATCAGGCAGCTTGTATTCAGATTTAAGCAACCAGTTATAGTAGTGCTTTGCTTGTCCAACAAATGGCTTGGCCATTTACAAGTTTGTAAGCCCTGAGTAAGCACTGTCCCAAAGCTTTTGTTTACCAGCTGAAAGAAAAAAAGCATGTGCAATCGCAAACCTGAAAGGCTGTGTTTGACAAGCACAATGGCTTCTAAAAGCAAATCTGTGCTCTCACTCAAAAATTCACTAGTGGGTGATGATAATTCAATTATAAACTTTGATTTCAAACCAATCATTAAAGGTTCAGTTAGTATAACTATTTGACAGATTCATGGCTTAAACTATTAAAAGCAACAACAGATTTCATCTTATTGATTTCCTTAAAAGCATAATCCAATAAAGCATTTTGCTTCTTGCAGATCTTCAGAATGTCAATATCACTCTTAGGATTCTCTTTAGACCACAACCCAAAGTTCTGCCCAACATTTACATGAATCTTGGTGAAGATTATGACGAAAGGGTTTTGCCATCAATTACAACAGAAGTGCTGAAGGCAATTGTTGTAAGTACATTATTATTTCAAAGATGGTAGTTCAGTTTCCTTTAAAAAAGATAATATATTATGTAGATAAGGTGTATCTTGCCTAGCAACCTCCTAAAAATGACAGGAACTTGAATGCCAGTTTTAAGGGAGCTCAGAAATCATGCAAAAGTTTTGTCCCCATAGAAATTTATTCTGCCTTTTAAATGCCAGGTTGTTTGCTATTTTATAGTAGATAGAAATTCTCGAACTTTGTTGAATTTCGAGACTTATTGGAAATTTTGTGATATCTAATGCATTGGCTAGTTGTTTTAGTGGTTTTAGAAAAAGAATTAAAAAAAGTTTTGTATTTTTTATAGGCCCAATTTGATGCCGGAGAGCTGATTACTCAAAGAGAATTGGTAAGCTAAGAATCATTGGCTCATAACAGAGGGAAGGAAATAAATGAGGATTCTGTAAACTAAACCAAGAACAGCAAATATTATCTTGTTATCTATCGTGTTTCTAGGTATCACAGAAAGTATCAGAAGATCTCACAGAGCGAGCAGCAACATTTGGTCTTATACTGGATGATATTTCCTTGGTAAGTGAAACAAATCATTGCTTTTGAAGAAGATCAAGAATCAAGCAGGTGTACTTCCATCATTCACTTATAAGTAAATCTGCTGCATTTCCTGAAGATAGGCCTATTATTGTTTTTGTATTTTGAAACTGCTGGATTGGGTGGTTTGAGGATACAAAATTGATTTAGTTTATAACTTTGTTAATGCCAACTGTTGAGAGACAAGTTTTTGATTAGAACTATATTGAATAATTTATAATATTTAAATACAAGGGATTATGGGCCTTTATCACACGGCGGCCATATTGGCTTTAGACAATAGATTTAGTACGCCGAGCCTCGAGTTGAAATGTATGGGAACGAGTCTCGGGGGCGCAAAACAAGAGTTTTTATTCCCTTGGGACTCAACATGGCGCCGTGTGATAAAGGCCCATATGGATGCTGTTGCAAGTATGTTGTCTTGTTTTTTTTTTCAGACACATTTAACATTTGGAAAAGAATTCACTGAGGCAGTTGAGTTGAAACAAGTTGGTGAGTGAGCTGTCTATAAAAATAGTTCCTTATTGTAACGAAACTTAGATTCAGCTGGAACAATATTTGCCATCATATTTGCCCCAAATGCCATGTTTTAATTTCAAAACCAGCAGCAAATTTGTCCTTTCTTTATGAGGTTTTTTGTACATTAATGTTGTCCTTGTTTATCTTAACAGCCCAACAGGAAGCAGAAAGAGCTCGTTTTCTTGTTGAAAAAGTAAGTGTTATGAAAATACTATGTAAACTTATACCAGTCAATCATCAGAAGGATTGAAGCTTTGGGAGAATTTTTTTTAATAAACTTTATCTCTGATTGAGTTGTAAATTTTTGTTTCTTTGATTCATGAATAGTCCAGTTTCGAGTTGTCGAATAAACCGCTGAGTTTTAGAATGGTGGGCGCGTTTCTAACACGAAATCAAGGCTAACCCTGAGCATTGAGTGCTTAGATCAAAGCGTATAGTATATATAATGCAGATGAATTTAAGTCATTTACATAGTGCTTGTTTTTAATACAACTTTGATATTTCTTCTCCAAGGCTGAGCAACAAAAGAAAGCTGCTGTAATCTCTGCCGAGGGAGATGCTCGTGGAGCTAAACTACTAGCAACAGCTTTTAAAGAAGCTGGAGAAGGTTTAGTAGAATTGAGAAAGATAGAAGCTGCAGAGGAAATTGCTGATAGAATGTCGCGCTCAAGAAATGTTGCATATCTACCACATGGTCAAAACATGTTGCTGAACTTGCCAGTTGGTCGTTAAACAACAGTTGAAAAAAAAAGTTTTGTCACCTTGAGATCGATATTTGCTATCTATTTGTTACAGAATAAAATGCGGCAAATCTGACTAATATGGTAGAGACATTTTTCAACGCAAAACACTCAACTCAAGAACAATGGTCACACACTGATAAAATGTGATTAGTAATTGAATAAAAACTGTTCTTTCTAAATAAAGTAACTTGGATTCAAAAAGGTTTGTGTGTGGTTGTGTCTCTTTAAGAAACAGAATAATAATAATAACGAAATATAATAATAATAATAATAATAATAATAATAATAATAATAATAATACAGGTTTGTTGTAATAAAACGTTTGCATAGTAAAACAGTGAATTTGAAGCTTACAAATACGAAAAGTATTTCCGAAACGCAAACGAATATATAATCTCAGTTCACGAAGAGTTTCGTAGAGGATTTGGAAAAGTATAAGTCATAGAAAGTTTTGGAAGTTGAAAAGGAGTTTTCTACGACCTGAAAAATTTTTTTTTTAAAGTTTTATTCTTGTGTTGAAAGGCTACGGAAAAGTTTTGAATTTTCTGATTGTTTTATGGGCAAAAAAATGTATATTTTGTAGACACTTAACAAATAACAGTAGAATACAAATTGAAATAGACGAAAAGCGCCGAATGGAGGGACTCGTACGGAGTAGCTTTGATGTTTTCCAACACGCGGTCGCTAATTTTGAGCACGAGGTCACTCGGGAGGATTGACAATATTATGACGCAAAATGAATAGAAAATGCATATTTAGCGATACAGTGCCGCACTCCGTAGAAATATAACTAAATGGCCAAAGAGTTTAGAAAGTTTTAAACAAAAGTCTTGGAAAATCAAATTATGGATCTTTATGCTCTCTGTCTTTTTCGGATTAAGTTGTTTTTAAAAACAGTACTCTGTGATTCAATTTACAATGCTCAGTGAGCGACTGTACCCCAAAACCGTTGCAGGAGATGCAAGATAATGAAGGCGCAAGCCACACGAACTGAAATTTTTAAAATTTGAAAGTAAGAAGAATCGAAACCGTGATCTCAGTGATACTAGTGGTGCAGTGCTCTTACCAACTGAGCAATGAAGCAACAGAAATTGGGAGTAGGTCGATTTTGATGCCAATCGGAAAGATAAACCTAAAAAAATTCACATGTCAGTTGGATTCAAACCGATGACTTTTGCAATACCGGTAGAGCACTTACACCTACTGAGGAGGGGGTGGTGGGGGACCCCCAAATACCGTAATACCGTGTCAGAAAAAGGAAAATACCGTGATACCGTGCGTAAAAATCGTCAATATCGTGATACCGAAAAATCAAGCCTCCAAAATTACATAACTTCTGTAACACCAGTACAACACGGACCGGGACGCAATACTACTACATATAGCTTCCACTTTGCACATAGGTCGATGTCACACCAAATGTGTTTCAAATTTTTAAGTTATTTATTTCTTTATTTGAGGTTATTCGACATATCAATTTCGCCTGAAATAGGTCAAGAGTACTTCGGCATACTATTCGCTTAGTTTTACGTGATCGTCTTAAAAAGCTTGAAATCAGTGTAATTCTCTGTACACAGCACAACTTTTTTTTCTAAAAAACGCAGCATTTACCGTTGTCACAGGAGGATAACATAAAGTGCACGCGAAAAATGCGAAAGCATACCGTTTTCAAGAGCTTCAACCAGCTACCATTTTGTTATGAGAAAACATCTACTTCCATCTGCGTTTTATTTCCATAAATTTTTGCAGAATAGAAGAGTGCAAGTAAACAAAATACCGTACTAAAACAGGGTAAATTATCGAATACCGGGATCAAAACAACGAAAATATCGTGTATTGCTGATAGAAAGAATACCGCAATACCGAGCCATTACAGCTCTTTTACCGTCGTACCGTACCAAAAATGGCCATGCAACTACCGTGGTACCGTGGTCCCCCGCGCCCCCTTCCTACTGAGCTATGAAGCCTTAGCTATTAGGAGCAGGCAATTTAAATGGTTCCATCAGTTTCACAGAAGGGTGAACGAGAATTATTAAAACTAAATTCTTGTCTGAAAAGACTAGCAAAAACTGATCTTACAACGTGAAAAAGAGACGTGGAGACTATGTACAATATTTCGACTGGCCATTACCAGTCTTCTTCAGGTTTAATAGGGTAATTTACGTTACAGCTTTTGAGTGTTTTTAAAAACAAACGGGCGGAAATTAAAAACAATATAAGATAGTATAACGGAAAGGAATATAACAGAATAAATAGGAATAAGATAAGAATGACGGAAATTAGATGAGTTATTGTTCATCACGTCTATTCATGCCAATTTGTTCAACGGTTTTTGCTTTTTGAAAGCTCGCGAAACACATCTCATTCTTATCTTATCCCTATTTACTCTGTTGTACTATATCTGAATTTTCCGTCCGTTATTTCAATATTTCGACTCGGGCTGTTACCAGTCTTCAGACTTCTAGATACATAGTACAAGAGAGTAAATAGGGATAAGATAAGAATGAGATGTGCTTCGTGAGCTTTCAAAAAGCAAAAACCGTTAAACCATTTGGCATGAATAGACTTGAACAATAACTCATCTTATTTCCGTCATTCTTATCTTATCCCTATTTATTCTGTTATATTCCCATTCCTTTCCGTTATACTATCTTATATTGTTTTTAATTTCCGTCCGTTATTTTTAAAAACATATAAAAAGCTAAGTAAGATCGAGATAAACTTTTTAACAAGAATATTAGCGAAAATATATTAAAGCAACGTTTCGTCTTCCTACTGACGCCATTATCAAGCTCAAATGAATATTATATGTAAACAACTTAAATGACATACTAATGAGTTAATTTA
>JAOEHV020451270.1:0-10232 GCA_025447995.2 Isaurus tuberculatus | reverse complement strand
TGTCTCGGTTGATCGCATTTTATGTCATTAACCCGTCAATCAAATGGGGTACTTTTACTTCCGCCCGAAAGAAAATTTGCTGTTTCTTCGCCAATACTTTCTTTTTTTTTCCGAACTTTTTTTTAACTTGAAGATCACAATTTTTTCATTACTTTAGCCCCAAAAATCGAATTTTTGAGAAAATTGCCTGTCTGAAGGTATACCGTAACCTTAAAGGAAACCAATGCTTATAGAAATGTTTAATATGTAGAGTACCTTTTGCAGCCTGACTTACAAACCAATTACATATAAATTAGACTTGGTGGTTAACTTTCAAAAGCCTGTGTCAACCTTTGCTATGGCAATATTCAGGTCAAAAATACACTGTAACTACTGCATGATGTTATTAAAACATTAATACATTTTACTCGACAATTTCTCCATTTTTTAAACCCAAAATCTAGATTACTTTTTTAAGCAGTTTCTGCGAAAAGGAATTTTTGTTTTTCGAACATGTAATACAAGCGTACTGTGCTGTTTTGATTACCTGTTCTGTGTGGAACCGTCGAAAACAACCGCCGTACAGTTCTCGCTGATCGTGAACCGATGTAGTCGTCTTCCATATTACTTTTCCTCTATAATACCTACTCAATACGTCTATAAACCCATTGATAATCTTTTGGTAATAATAAAATGTGGTGCTCTTCAGTAAATGTACCCCAGCGTTCAACAAAAGCGCGCTTTCCTCGTTCATGTCAGATCGTGATACCACTAAGCGCAGTTCCTCTAATATTCGAGGAATGTTTAGATTTTTCCCGCCATTTTTAAGGCCCATTTCCTCATGGGGAGTTTGTGTGAGAACGTAGACCCATGCCATCGTGTGAAAGCACGCACGGAACACTTGAGTACAAAGTTGACGCCGTGTAAGTGATTGAAAAAAGTATCTGTTGATTGAGTCACCGTATATCCAAAGTATTCCACGACCTCTGATGTGGCCTGAAGCTCGACCTGTGAGATGCCAAGGGAAGCCTGTAGGGAGAAAACATAACAGTTAAAAAGCTTCGATCGCGTCTTTTTCAATCTTTAATTGTCGGAAATTCAGAATTTTCGAAGAGCCTTTGTTTTAATGAATGATTATTCTATATTAAAATGAAGTTATGCAAGCAATGCAATAAATTGAAAAAAGAGCTTTAAAAAAATCAGACGTCAACAGGATTCGAACCACTGATAGTGATTGTGGCACCGCTAAAGATAGATGGATCTACCAAAATTAGTAAGATCGTTTTGTTTCGTGATGAAATTGCTTAAGTAGCTATTAAATAATTTATTTAAATTAGAGTACTGAAAATGTAATAAGAAATCTTCTATATTTAAGCCTGGGATTCACCTACGGTTCTGATAGGGTTTCCACTGCAGCGTTCTGCTCCAAGTTCCATAGCCGTCCCAAAGCAGGTTACATTTCTCTTTGCAAGCCACTTGACCAACAGCCTTGAACCTTTCCAGCTCTAAATTGATAAAAAGAGGCTCGCTGAAATGTCAAGAGAATTGTTTACAATGTTTACAAATCTGAGAATCGAATGTACTTTGTGCACACTTAGTGTTTTTCGAATATAGACATCATATTATTGCTGTTTTTAAAATCTTCATTCGTACCCGGAAAAAAGGACGTATCCAGTTTGTCTTAAAAAACAAATGTTCGCCTATAACACCGATAAATTAAAGCTACTTACACCACGAAAAAATTAGCTATTTCTAACGAAAAAGAAAGGCTTGAGAATTTTTTCACGCTTTTTGGAAATGCAAATTTTCCACGAAACTCAAGAGATCAAACTCAGTAGAAGTTTTTGTAACAGCCAAATTTCAAATTTATTACATATTTTCACATACAAAGATAAATATTAAAGTCATGATTATGTTCCAGAGCAACCAATATTTTTTACATTTTCAAATAAATATGCGAATTCTTGATTAAAAGAGTTGTCCATTTTAAAGGGAAATTTAGGCTAAATTCACTTTTGTGTTATAGGAAATATGAATAAAGCCGAATTCATTTATTGTTAGAAGATCGTATTATGGTAGAGTTATTTGCTGACCTACATAAGCAGAACGGCAAGGAAGAGGGTTAGACACAGAAAATGTCATCTTTTCAAGAACTGATTGCTGAACAAAATCGTATACTCTGCTTCCCAGACTGCCTTGCGGTTGGAACGAGCCGTGTCGACATCCTGTTGGAAAAAATGAAGTAATTACAACCAGGGTTTGCCGTTATAGGAAAAAGAGCTTTATTTCAGTTTTGTTCAGTTTCTGTTGATGATAGAACTGTTTCTTGTGAAAATAGTTTTTTGTGTAAGCTAACGGAGGAAAACTGTAGTGTCATTGAAAAATTACTTATGTCTTTATATTGTGTTCACAGCTTTTTCCTCATCACCGTATAAATATAGGAAGCCAACGTTTTGGTCACCAGAGCAACATGAGATTCACTTCATTGCGAGAAGAAAAATTATTATTATACACTTACATCAATACCTTTATTCTCAAGTCTACGAATGTTCTTTGTGTGCCTGCAAAGATACTTTTGTAAACAGTGTTTGTTTTGCTGTAAACATATTTTGGTCAACCTGAAACTACTAGGTTAGTCCTCTATACTGAATATGGCTTAGTTTTAGGGGAGGGGTACGTTTGTTATTTTCAGAATCAGAGTCAAGGAAGGAGTAGATTTTAGGTTTAGGGGAGGGGTAGGTTAGTCCGCACTGGAGTCAAGGTAGGAGTAGGGTTTAGGTTTAGGGGAGGGGTAGGTTAATCATTGGTCAGCACTGGAGTCAAGATAGGAGTAGGGTTTTGATTTAGGTTTAGGGGAGGGGTAGGTTAGTTGTGTATTGACTGGGCATTTTTCTTTCCTCCTGCTTATTTAAAACGAAGTATATAACATGTTTTGATAATAAACACTTATTAGCTTAGTCTATCAGTCACTGTCGCTGAATGTGTGACATACCTCTTCTGAACCAATCAAAAGGTGGATCCTTCAACCCATTACACAGTGAGTAGTCTAGTATTATAGTGGCTTCATAGTCTCCTGGTTCCATCGGAAGAAAGACAACTTCATATCTGCCATCGTTTTTGTCAAAGACTTGAGCCGCCATACACGATGGTCCGCGGATGTCTACTCTCCAAGAATCACCTCCAAAAGTTTTTCTTGTACCATTTAATGAGACAGATTGTATGAAAAACCTACTGAAAAATCCTGCAGCTTTGATTTGTTTATTTTTGATGTACGATTTTTTTGCATCTGTATGAAGTTTTTCACCCCAACGTCTTTTGTCCCAGGCAATAGCCGCACCACATGGAGCCAATATTCGTTTCCAGTCATACCTAGCAGTTCTTACATTACACCAAGTACTTTTAAACTCGATTATATCTTTTTTAATACTTGAGCCAAATTTCGTTTTAGGCCATGAGTGGTCGGGCAAAACAAGCAACAGAAGAACTGTTTTTGCTAAATTGGTCAAGAAAGAGTTTTTCATCACCAGATCGGTTTAGATGGCTGTTCTCCATAAATTCTCTAACTGTAAATACCAAAGTTGGACAAAGTCGCCACTCTCTTCAGGTTTCTGTTTTCAAAATAATTGACAATCTTTTAATATTATTCTCCTTGGATGAAAGTTTTGCAGCATTCGTTCTTTTCCTATTTCTTAGTTTCTCATACTAAAATTCTATCATGAGAATCACCTGATTTACAGACCCAAAAATGTTGTGCCGTTTGAGCACAGAGACATAATTGTGGCTGTATATCATTTGTTAAAAGCTGGTTTAACTTTATAGCGAAAAATAACAGTACCAGTAGTCGTGATCTTTAATTCAAAGAACATACGCTTTTGGAAGTAAACCAGATATTGTTCCTTTTATAGAACGAATATGTTAATTATCAGTCGTTAGATCAAGCAACATGAGATTTGTGTCGTATTTGGCTCACAAAGAGAAGAGACAACACAATGATTGCGTGAATGGTAAGCTCTTATTAGGAGTGTAGCTTGATGGTGAATAAAATAAAAATGGCAATATTAAAAAATAAATTGGAAGAAGCTGAATATAACTAGTAAAGAACTATTTGAATCCTGAACAAGAAAAAGATTTAATGTGGGAGACTAGGGTTCCTGCAATATTAAAAAATGCACTTAAAAATTATATCTACAGGATAAATTGTCCATAAATTAGTTACTTTTTTATAAAGACTTGAAACTAACTCGTAACGGAGAGTTCCAATAGTTGTAACGCAAGGGCCTACCTCAGTTTTTTAGTTTTTCACTTGTTATTCAACGATCTTACCAACAATTTTAATTGCTCAGTGAAGTTGTGAGTTTAATCTTCATTAATAGACATGAAGTTATTGAACGTTTCAAAACTCAGAGATTGAATCTGTTTGACCAATTTACAAAAATACGATTCAAAGCTAAAAGGGAATGAGTGTTGAAGAGAAACGGTTTACCTGACAGTCCAGTATATCTGAAGCAGGTATGGTGTCATCTCTTGGCAGGTTTAATTAATTCTTCTTAGGGCTGCAATAAAGCAAAATAATTGGCTGTGCCCCTCAAACACTTTTCAAACCATTTTTTATCGACAAAAAATTACTTAAATGCAATTTTTTACCTAAAACTTTTGAAAGCCTTTATTGGACCTCGATTATTGTGTCCAAAAGTACTACATACACTGCATTTTAATTCAAACGTTTATACCAAAAATATTTTCTGTTCAACTGAAAGTTCAACTACTGAAATCTGTTTTAAATTTGTTCTCAAGTGGTTTAGCTGAACACTTGCTCGTCTATCCCTAATATTCAACAAAAATAACTCCTTTTTTACTCCTTATAGGTTTTCTAAGGCATGATTTACTCAGATTACATAATAAAAAGTAAGCTATAAAAATTTTGTTAAGCTGGAAAAACAGATATATCTTCTTTATTCCGGATTAGATAGTCCAAAACCAAATATTTATTGCGGTCTGGAATCCAGATTTTTCAAATGGTACCGGTGGATTTAAGAAACTTGTTAAAGTATTCAAAGATACATTGTGGATAGATAAGTTCACATTAATTTTAAAATCGAATGAATTGGCTGTTAGTAAAGGCACAAAAAGACAGAAGATTATTTAATTCATCTATCACTTTGCTCTTGTTATAATGATACTTCAAATATTCTAATTAATGCCTGATTGCACTCTTTTTACAATAGGTAAGCAACCTTATATTTGCTATACCAAACGCCAAGTGCGAAAAATATAAAAAATTCGGACAAACTGGAAAAACGTTTGACCAAGAAATAAATGAAAACAAGAGGCCTTGAGAAAAAAAAAACAGATAAATACCAAAAATTTCCCAAGACAACAACGTCACATAACACGACATAGAAAGCAAATGATCGCTCGACGTATATCGGTGTAAATTTAGGGCGTGATTTTACATAGCAGATAAGAAAGCAAAGCACTGAACATATTTGTATTCCAGAGTTTGGATAGTTATAGAAAAACCTTTTGTGTCCTTCTAAAGAAGAGGTAAGTATAGCTCGAAATGTCTACAGTTTTTAATTATTTGTTTTAAACTTGTTCTACTGTAATACTCTTTACAAAAACGTCTTAATTGGGATAAACAAAGTTGAATATTCTTGCATGAATATTTGGAGGATTTTGCCCTGAAATATAATGTTTCAAAAATGTACTGAAACATAATTGCAAGTGCAGGTCGACTTTTGTTCATCAGCAGAAATTTAACAAACTCGTTACACTTGGGATAGAAAAAATTTAGTCCCGGTGTTCACGGTGGATACTATAATTGCTTAAAGTTACACGAGATCTACCATTTGACATGCACGTAAAAATTTGTTTTGCAAAGCCGAAGCTTAAGTTACCAACAATGAATACGTTGTTGCACTGGCGAACATTTTTCGTGTACGAAATTAATATTCTTCGCCGGATATCTTCCAAGCACTTTATTTTAAACTTTGACATTTTTCAACCTTATATCTAAAAAAGACCTCTTAAGATTTTTTTTCTTCTGAAAAAAATCCATTAGATACTGAAAACACATCGTAAACTTTTGGCGCTGTAAAATAGTAAAACTATTGCTAACATTCTATGGAGACTTACATTTTTGACCTCTACAAGAGTCATCATGTTACATTGATTTATTGTACAAATAATAATTCTCTGCTGCTTTTGTTTTAGAAAAAAGTTCTAAGTCTGAAAATAATTTTCCAGCAAATCCTCGGCAGCAGTAAAAACGCTGTCTTCAAAATGGATTCCATCCTTGGTTCCTCCAGGATAAGATGCTGCCATAGGATACACGTCTAGTACTGTGAATCCTTCGTTGCACATTAATTTTGTGGCATAAGCGTTGAATAACTTGATTCTCTGGAGAACAGAAAATTAACACTGAAAAATTTGCATAACTTAATATACAACAACAAAAAATTAAAAGACTGAGATATAGAACGTCTTAATATGTTATGGGAGCTAAGCTTCTGCCGTCTTCACTAGCGATGCTAATATACAATGATATTATGTCTAACTTTTGTCTTTGCTACTCTAGCATAGTAAGAGATCCAACAAAAAATGCCAATGTTGATATCAATTCATGTCACTTTCGCTCCCGTGGTATGCTTAGTTGTTACTAAAATTAATTATACTGCCATTATTTAAGAACTTTTCCAATAGCATCGTTTATTTTTTATTTCCGTTATTTACGTTGAAGGCAGAGAGGAACTACCAAATGCTGATCATCTAAGTTGTTTTTTTTTTCAATGTTTTAATGAATTCTGATGAAGGTTTGGCAATATTGTATAATATGAAAGTGCATAATATTATTTTGCTGCGCCAATTATGAACGATTGTTTATCCATCACAGTTTTAAATGACAAAATCAAAAATAAGTCGTAGTTGGGATATTTTTGTGGTGGTTTATCAGGAGCCTTATAGTCGATCTGAAATGTTATTATGAGAGAGCTGAGACGTTATTTATCACTATCATAAATAACCACCTGTTCAGTATGAAAGCGTCTTGCGCATCCGCAGTACAAATTCTGTTGGTCTCCAATCGATGTCGTAGTCTTCCATACCACGTGACCCTTGTAGTTTTCCCTGAGCACATTAACAAAACCCTTAATGATCTCTTGATAGACGTAAAAGCTGACGCTCTTTAGCAGGTGAACACCGGCGTTTAGTATGAGGGCGCTGTTCGCGTCCATTAAAGGTTGTGTGACCACAAAGCGGAGTTCCTCCATTATCTGAGAGATGTTAATGTCGTGTCCGCCATTCCTAAAAATAAACGATGTTTTTAGCTAAAATGAATTAAACAAATATTCTAACTCACAGGTATCTTGCCATCTTCTAAGTTAAACCCTATGTCATAACCATTTGAAAAATTGTTTTAACACTAACAGAGTAGAAAGTATACTTTACGTATAGTAGACAAAGCAACTGTAATCATTTCAATGTGTTGGTGATAAAACATGGCATCACTTTTAAGTGCAAAAAAGCACTTTAATACACGTTTCTAAAACTTAAAGTAACAGAATCTAAGTTGAATGTTTCAAGCAGATAATGGGTTTACTTCTTTAGCTCAGAAAAAAGGGGTACAAACACTTTTTTGCTTACCATGCCAAAATCATAACAACTATAAAGTTTGTGTTTGGTAGCAAGAAAACATACTGCGATTTAGGATTGCCTTAGTTTTTGAAAGAGAACATTGTTTTGATACCCACTGAACAGTGAGACAATAAACCTTAAGGCTTCAGAGTGACAGTAGAAGAAAGTCAAAGTTTTATTAAATATCTTATATTCTGAATGAAAGTTTAGCGATAAAAGTTCATAATACCAAACTTTATTGACAAATTAACAGTTCACACACAGTAGATATTTTGTTCATACCCAAGATCCATCTCCCGCGTGCCATCTTCCCTTAACACATACACCCAAACTGATGTGTGATAACATGTTTGAAATATATGTTTGCACATGCGCGGTCTTTTTCGTATTGACTCGTAGAAGAATCGGTTTAAAGAGTCGCCGTAAACCCACAGAACACCTTTTCCTAGAGGATGCTCTGCTTTTCGCCGGAAAGCTGCAGGAAATGTGTCTACAGGAAAAAAAGAAAACAATTTATAAATATTATCAAGCTCGTAGGCAGCTTCTTTTTTTCTCTTTGTGGTGGAGACTTTAAATAAATTTCTTAGAAAAAGAGCTCTTATAGGAAGAAGGGTTTCAAAGGCAGTCTTCTCCGGAACAGTTTAATGCCGAACTGTGTAACGCCGGTCTTAGAGTTTTACAAGTCAAATAGATTATAGTTTTTACGTAAAAGTGGTAAAGTCAAACAACTTCTAATTTTTGCTTGGTTTTTTTTTAATATTAATCTCAGCATTAACACTTAACTAAAAGCTTGATTTACATATAACGACAACAATGAGATGAAATATGACAATAATGATGTTGATATCGATAATGAAAATGTTGATGTAAATATTGATGATGATAATAATATCTCTGTTGTTGATAAGATTGTGATGAATGTTGCATATCGATGATGATATTGGTGATGCTGATACTAATGAAGATAATGATGGTGATGTCTTTGTTGACGGTGTTGATTATAATGATAACGGAGGCAACGATGATAATATTGTAGCGAAGGTATTGAGATACGTGACATCGGACAAAACATTGTGAAACAATGAACCGTTTTAAATTATAGAAAAACCAGATGGCTAAATTGCTTGGAAAAAAAAGCCTTCGTAATAAAATATAATCGTTTGCATCTATATGATAAAGTAAGATTTCTAATCCAATCCCTGCCCCCTTCGTCTCGCTTACTATATAGGTCAATGATCTTTTAGCACCCAGAAGCGTTAGCTCTTCGTCAGAACACTTTACTTCTCCGTCTAGCTAGACGAAGGTTTAACGCTCGAAACTGCGTCAGCTCCTTACAGCACATTGAACAATTAATCACAAGATGGACGCTGTATATACAGTAGTTTATCTAATAAAAATAATATAGCCACCGCTTACCGTTTACATAGGGTAGCCATAAATCATTTACCCATCGTCCAAAGCCATCCCAAATCAAGTCACATGACTCCGGGCACCAGATTCTACTTTCTCCGATAAGATTTGCTATTGCTGAACACGTATGAAATTCTTTTTAGTATTTTTTTGTTATCATACTTGTATTTCTATTTTATTATTTGTAACACTAACTAACTTACGAATAGAAATTAAAATTATCCAACTTAATTATCTTTGTACTCAGTAACGACAATTATAGTTAAGCTACAATCAATTCCCATAACTAAACAAACGGTTTGATGAACCCATGGTTGGAAAGAATAATTATCGCCGTAAGTAGAGTAAAAACCTATCGTTTCGAGCAATGCTTGCTCAAAGAAAGGATAAAGCTCGAAACGTCAGCTTTCTACTATTTATACGTCGATGATCAAAGATTTCAACCTTTGCTAAGCTCGTCAGAAAGTGCACTGACGTGTTTATAAAAAGGACAAGTGTATATCCATTCCTTTATTAACTGTTTGACTTAAAAAAAGTCTACTTCGAACATTTAGTTTTCACTCAACACCAAATCTCTGTTTTCCCACTGAATAGTTAAAATCAAATTACTCTGTCAGCTACCGCTAATCGTGGTCTAAAGTTTAATTTTCAGTCAAATACTCGAAGACGAAATGAAGAAACAAGATTTTAAGATCAAGATAGTTGAACAGGCGGGTACGTCATGATCACTAAAAAGGTTACTACAAAAATCCGACCTCTTAAAGCAACGATCTTGTAACAGAAAGGATTGCCTTATGTGCTCGGGGAGTTGTTTAGGGAGGAGCCTGTGATACCAATGATATTACATATGAGATAAAGTGTTGTGACTTTAACGAAGTTTACGTTGGGGAAACCGCGAGAAATGCATATACTCGTAGGAGAGAACTCCCATAGCTTTTGGAAGGAAAAAAGAAAGTTCTGTGTTGTGGAGACATTGGAAAAACATGGAGAAAAAGAACAAATATTTACCATGAAAGTTACAGGGTTTTTTTAGGAAAGACGCGATGGCTAGATAGAGAGCGGAAGCCGTAAAAGCGACTGATAAACACAAAGACGGAGTGGATGCTATTAGACAAACTGACTTGCCCTTACGCTGTTGAATACACGCTTTTTTTTTTATAAGAACAACTTTATAAGAACAATGAGGCTCAGATTGGCCAAAAATTAAGAAC